>PVIW01002810.1:0-197185 GCA_004026585.1 Noctilio leporinus
TGGATGTAATACAACAACAATAAAATTAAAAAAGAAAAGTTCTTAGGGAAGAGAGCAGGGTAGGGATAGAGTTGTGAATAATGTAAAATTGATTTAAGATTCAACTGTATTTTACACTTTCCAGGATGCCATTTGAAGCAGAGCATTTTTTGGATGGGTTGCTGTTTCCAAGGCCTTTTGCTGCTCACACTTGGTTTGTGTGGCAATCACATGCTTCCAGGTATTCTGTCTGAGTGTGAGAAATGTCTCCCTTGTTGGCTTCTGTCTTCCCAGCCATTCACTGAGGTATCGCTGCAGGACTCCATACCAGGAAAGAAGATTTTACTAGGCTTACAGTGATTTTTTCCTTTATGTTCCTGAGCAAAGCAAAGTGACCCAGAGAGAATGTCCACCTTTAGTTTGTCTGAATTATGTACCTTTCCCTTAAAGAGCTTCTTCTGACTGAAGTTAACCAATATACTTTTTGATAGGATTTCCTACAGAAGCCAATTGGCCTCGCTTTGTTCTAGTCCAGATCTGTTGAATACATATAACCATGGCTAGCTTTTTTGGCAAGTGCTTATCACTGATCTTTAAAAAGAATTATTCTAGAGAGCATATCAATCTAAGACAAAAAATCATCCTAGCTGCCTGTAAAATAATCTATTAATTTATACTCTGTAGGTGCAAAAACAGTTTCACATTAGGAGGACAACATGGAAAAACAAGTAATACTATTCAGTAAATTCTATACCATCTTATAATGAGTTACTTACTATAAGCGAAAAGACTATGAATAGAATTTGGGGTTACTTGAACTGTTTGAGGAGTATCTTTGTGTTGTGGTCTGGATGACAAGGCATCTACTAATCTATGCACAGACTTCAGCCACAAGTAAGAAATTAGCACTTTCTTACCTCAACTCATATCCTTTAGATATGTTTAAAGTCCCTAATGGCAACATAGTCATTAAGCTAATATCTTCATGAAATAAGCCAGTAGGTTTGTGAGAATGGCGAAATCAACAAGGACACAATTCATCAGGCTTTGGGGTGAGTGTCTTTTATTGATTATTATGCACATTAAGAATTTTCTGGATGTCATTACAGTAGTGGTTCCTTAAGTTTTCTGGGGATCAATAGCCCCAACAAAATAAAAATTCATTTTGCTAAAAATATCACACAGATGGATAGTGTTTATATAGCTCTGTAGAAAGTAAAGTATTTACTGGAAAGAAGAAGGAAAAAGCCTCAATGTTGTGTCTCATAACTTTCTAGGAAGGAGTTCAGCAGTAACTCAGACAATAGAGCATTTTGAATGTGAAGGTTTCTTTCATAATTCCAATCTTGGTTTATTCCAAGCCATATTTTCCTTCTTCTTTCCTTCTTTCCTTCCTCCCTTCCTCCCTCCCTTTCTTCCTTTTTATCTGCAAGGCAAGAGCAGAAGAGAGTTATTGTGTAAGTATATGCATATCTCTGTGAGTTTATGAAGCCCTGCACATGTGTATTTTCAATTAAGCAGATTAAGAAAGGAGTCATCTTATACTAACTGTAGAGTTATTAGGAGATAAATGAATGTGGAAAGTGGCTCTTAGACTTAGTGATTTGAAAGAAAAAGTTAAAAAAGAAAAAAAAAAACAAAACCCTGGCTGGTAGCACAGTGGATAAGGCACCGGCCTGCGAACCCAAAGGTCGCAGGTTCAATTCCCCAGCCAGGGCACGTAACAAGGTTGCAAATCAGGTCTTCAGTCAGGTCTGTGGCTGGAGGCAGGTGAAAAGCAACCATACATTGATGTCTCTCTCCCTCTCTGCCTCTCTCCCTTGCCCTCTTTCTAAAAATAATGAAATAAAATGTTTAAAAAAAAAAGGAAAAAGTAAAAAAAAAAAAAACTATAAGTAATCACTGCAAAAATAAAGGTAGAACATTGAGATGGTGTGAGGTTTGTAAAAAGTTTAGAAATTAAAGTGTTAGGGAATTCTATTTTTTTAATGGAAATGAAAATGAAACAGGTGGATAATGTGGCCCAAGATTCAGGACCATATTTCTACTTTTAGCATTTTGATTTTCTTATTTTTAGTGTAGCAAGTTGTTGTGGTTAATGCTTGAGTGTTGGTATCAATATTTAATGAAAGTTATATATTTTATCCTTTTTAAATTTGTGATTTTAAAAAGGCTTGCTGCATGCTTAGGTACAATCTTATTACATTGAGGAGCCAAAATTTTTTTCAACAGAATGCATCTATGATTTTACATGGTGAAGAAATAGTTCACAGGAAAATTGTATTCCTTTGTTAAGCCTTTCCTGGATAGACTTTCTGCATATATACTCTTTGATGTAGTAGGAGTTTTTGTAGGATCTCAGCCACATTTTACTTGGCCTGATTATTTGAGAAAAGGCATATTTCTTGAGTGACTACCTCTAATTGGTAATAGAAAAGCTTCTATAAAAATGACTTCGCCTAAAATGATATTTATAAACATCGTCTATGTACTTAAAGGAAAGTAGGTCCTGCAAATGCTTGCCATGTATATACATCATAACCATATGATACAAACCACAATAATCATAACTTCCCTTGTATTCATAACACTAATGGATTTGTTTAGGAGCAAAGGAAGGTTACAAAAAATTAACTTGCTCTTTTGGGCCCTGTGCATTTGGAAATGTTGTCTGCCTTACATTTTATATAAATATACCTTAGTCTACCTCAAAATGATCATTCTGTCTTCTTCCTCCAAGTTATGTTTGATTCCAAAATTTAAAAAAAAGATTAGGTTGAAAATGAAATAATTGTAGAAACCTTATACAGGGCATCAGTTCTGAGGTAAAGTAGTGTATACATATAGTTCTTTAAGGAGGTGTAATTTAAGCAAAAATTTTATATCTCATTTGGAGAGCAAATAGAAATGTCAGAATACATGCATGACTAGACCTCAGGAGGTACAGTGGACAGAATAGTGGTTGGCCAAGATGTCTATGTCCTAATTCCTGCAACCTATGAATATATTACCTTGCATTGTAAGGGGAAATAAAAAAGGGGGATGATCCTAGATTATTGAGGTAGATTCAATATAATCAAAAGGGTTTTTTAAATGGAAGAGGGAAACAGAGGGGTCAGAGTGATATGCTATATCAAGACCAACCAATGCTGGTATGGAGGAAGGGGCCATAAGCCAAGGAATGTGGGCCTCCTCTACAAGCTGAAGGAGGCAGGGAAACAGATTCTTCCCTAAAGAGAATGCATCCTTCCCTAGTGCCTCTGGAAAAGAACATAGTCCTGCTTATTAAGATTTTAGCCCAGTGAGAACTATAGGATAATAAATTTGTGTTTTATACATCATTCGTTGTGATTTGTCACAACAACAATAGAAAATTAACACATGAAGTATTAGACTTATATCTTGATCTAACTTGACTAATTCATTTCTCTCAGGTATGGGCTGGGATTCAGCTCAAGGCAAAGATACAGTCTCCTAGGACTAGCGCATTCTTAGCACAAAGGCATTTAGAGTTGGTGTGTGAGATTTATAGGATGAGGCAAAAGTTAAGTTTACAGTTATTTGTATAGAAAGTGATACAATAATTAGTGAATAATAATACAATGATAAATTCTGTGTTTCGTGTACTTACAGCTGTAAACCTACTTTTTTTTTTTTTTTTTTTTTACCCTATGCTGCTTGTAACTTGTTCCTTGGTTACATGTTTATAAGACTGAGTTGTATGTTCAATTCCTTAATAGTTTCTGGAAATATGTTTGATAGTTCTGTTTGCACCAAATGGTAGAGATCAAACGAATTATCAAAAGTGTATTCTAATTTTAAACATTTTTGTTCTACTTTATTAACTTATGGTTGGCTAATTGGCAAGTAAAAATAATCCATTTGCAAGACTAGCTCTTTAACTGTATTGAGGAAGAGAAGGAGGAAAATTGAAGATGCGAGAGAGAGACTTCTCAAAAGGTTTGTCAATTAATATCCTAACCTCAGTCAATCTTAGTGGAAAACAACTCAATTATGGGGTATTATTGAGGAATAGTTTTGCTGTCAAAAAGCTTGTATTTGTTCTGATTGAATGTGATTTTGGTAACCCCAGTAGGTTGGTGAAGTCAGATAAAGTTGGGATTTGACTGTGTTTGCATGACCAATAACCTTTTCAATTTAACAGAACAAACAGTGCCTCTATGTGTACTTAAAATATTGACATTATCTACCTCAGAGTAAGTTATTTTTGAAAAAAATGACAGGATTTTCTGATATCATGGTAAGGAAGACCTGGAACATAATAACATTTTACCATCTGGATTTAAATATATCAAATGCCTAGTGTAAAAACCTGGGGGGATTAGCCCAGGGTGTAGGTGATAGTCCTAAATACGATCATTTAATTTTGTTCTTAATTTTTAAGTCATTAGTTCATTATGTGCATGCACATATATGTAAATATTTTAATTGTACTTTTACTAAAGGATTAATAAAATCAGACTTTTAAAGGTGTATTTACAAAAAATAAAATAGCTTTTAAGCTCTTCAAAGTCATGTTTAAGAAAACGTGTAAAGACCCCCAACAATGAAGGTTTGAGATGTGCTAATATTTAAAGTATTTTTTAGCATTACAAACTAGAAATTAAAAAAAGAAAAGAAACATGGATAGTTACCATGTAGTTAAACTTTTCTGTATAGGCAAAGACATGTAGCCAGGGGCATGGCTATCTGGGGGAAGTATGGCAACAGACCAGACAATGTACCTGATATTCTGTGGCTCACAGAACTTCTTTGATATTTTTTGAAATCTATGATCCTGTTTCTTTTTTTCTTTTTTAAAGATTTTATTCATTATTTTCAGAGAGAAGAGCAGGGAGGGAGGAAGAAAGGGAGAGAAACATCAGTGAGTGGTTGCCTTTCACTTGCCTCCAGCTACGGACCTGGCTGGAGACCTAGCTTGCAACCTGGTTATGTGCCCTGGATGGGGATCGAACCTGTGACCTTTGGGTTCGGAGGCCAGCACCTTTCCACTGAGCCACCAGCCAGGGCCCCTATGATCCTTTTTCTCAGAAAATGCATACACACACATACACACATTTTTATATTATGTACTATCTCAGAGAGTTTAGAGAGCCCCTGAAGTTCATTCACAAGCTTCCCTCCCCAGATTAAGAACCAGTTGTTCTTCAAAACATGGCTTTTTTGTCTGGACTACACTAATACAATCCACTTGAGCTTCAGTTTCTCAAGAGACTTCAGGAATCTGGCACTTTCATATCAGAAGGAACAAACTCATTTGGGGCACACTGTAATTGGAATTTTACTTGAGGACCTAACCTCAGGTGAAGGCCCGTGTTTATATCTACTCAAGCCTGGAGTTTTTAAGACAGTAGGATGTTTTGGATGGGAAGTAAATTACAGGATATAAAGAACTCAGGCAAAACCAAAGATGATGAACTGGTTTATAAGTGAAATCTGAATTAGGTAGGAAGGAACAAGAGCAGTAGTACCCAGCGGTGTTTACTTTCGCACCATCAAGGCTGGTGGGTTGCCTGGACAGGGGGTCTGGCTTAGGGGGTGTGGTTCCAGGGCCCAGGAGGAGGAAGTCCTGAGAACCTGGGCACCAAAGTACTGGACAATGGGTGTAGAGAATGTTTGTGCAAGGTGGGGATGGAGGAAGACTAAACAATAGGCATTGAGGCTGAGTTGATCTTGAACCTTGATCTTTAGAAGTAGGGAGTTTTCATGGATTTTTACCAGTATTGGGACAAAAAGCAGGCTCACAGGTAGGAACAAGCCTGGAAATGTGGGAAGAATAGAAAGGCACTGCTGTTCTAGGCCCAAACGTGTGACTGATATTTTTTGGAAAGCACGTGCATTTTCCTGTGTAGTCTGTATGTATCTAAGTAAAGTCATCCGTATTGGCAGGCCAAGGTTTAATCTGTTTTAGCAATTCAGTTGAAAATAAGAGGTTCAAGAGTCTATGCAATAGGGATCAATGAGGACAGCATCAAGCCTGTTGCTCTTTAAAACTAAGCCACAGATTGGGGCATGGGGCTGTATCTGCCCAGAGGAAGGGTAGTTTTAAAAGTCATGCAAAGACACTGTGACATCTGCGGTCTTGCTGAGCTTAACAGAGGTCACAACTCTTATGATTTCGTACCAAGGCCCCATTTAGACCAGCAGCAGCTCTACTTGTGTTCAAGAGTCTTTTGGCTACTCAGCCACATGGCTAAACCATCAGAAGAATGCTGGAGGTAGACTGCCTGGCTTTAAACCCTGGGTTCTGCACACACTAGCTGTGTGATGGTGGGCAAGTTATTTAATCTATCTGTATCTCATTTTCCTCATCTGTGTAATACGCAAATAATAAAAGTTCTATCTATTTTATAGGGTCATTGTGAGGAATAAGTGGCATATAAACATGCAAAGTGCTTAGAAACATTGTCTAGAACATAGGGGTCAATAAATGCTAGTCATTAATATTCTCCTAAATATGTCATTTGATGCAATAAATGACAATATTTTATTCATGTCATAAAATTTCTGGTAGTTTCACATTACTGACAGAATAAAGTTCTAACACCTCAACTTGACATTTAAAGTCTGCTCACCACATCAATTCTGTTATAAACCCTCTTCTTCGACATACTATAAAACCTGCACTTCAGCCACAATGGTTTGCTCATGACACCCCCTCTTTTCATGTTCTCCCACAGCTCTAACATTCCAGCAACACTGCTTGCTGAACATTCATGATAGTATAATTCACATGATACCTTTGCAAAATATACTCTGGATAAATGCATGTAAAGGTTAAAGAAAACTTTTCTTGCCCATTGATAAGTAAAAGAATAAAGGAAGAAATAAGAGAAATCCAAGAGTTCTTTAGCTGGTAGTAAGTGAAAAGTTAAATACGAGACTTTTATTGGGACATTTATTACTTTTGAATACAATATGCCAACCATGGTGCCTCTACCTGTAAGCAAAACTAAAGGGTAGATGGCTCCTTTGGTTCTTTTCTCCTAGTACTTTTCACTTAAATTAGGGTACCATTCATTGTCTTTCCCAGAGCTACCTGATTTTAAGTAAGGATTAAAGCCTAAAATATATTATAAAGAGTTACATTTTAGACTGTAACTGAGGAATGGGTTATAATGGAGGAATAATTTCTCCAAGTTGCCTTCAAATATTGCCCTTTGGGCTGTTGCTTAATTTGCAGGAATGTCAGCATAATTTGAATGGTAATTAATTAAACAGAAAAATGAAGATGATAAAAGAGGAAAGGCATCCTGACCCCCAGTGTTTACTTTTCTGTTCATCTTCACTGGGGTGCTTGCAGTGCGACTTCAGACTATTTAATTAGTCTCTTTCCTATCTTTTTGTTCCCTCTGCTTTGTGACTTACCACTTTGGTGTGAGAGAGAGGCTAAATGCCATGGACTCCCTTCTTTAATTTTGGTGGTTATTTCCATGCCCAGAGGAAACATCATCTGAGAAGCAATTCTAAAAGCTGCTAACAATCTGGCAAGGCCCTCAAGAGAGCAAAAGAAACTATGGAGAAGGTTTTAGATGCCCACGAGTAAATGAAATGGCTAGATTATCTATCTGACCTTTCACTTTTGAAGCTGACACCCCAACACCCTGACAAAGCATCACAGAGCTAAACAGAAGGTCTCTGTGTTGTGACCAGGTGAGACACTGAGCCATGATACTCCATAAAAACCCTGAGGTGGGAGGAGACCTATTTTCATTTCTGAGCTCCGTCATTAACTCTTGCTGCTTTGTATATTAGTTTTCCAACTATGAAATGAAAGATCACTTGGTGAAATATCAGTAGAGCACTAAGCATTATTTTAAGTGCTGGGAATATGGTAGTGAATAAAACTGACTAGATTCCTGCTCTGGGTGTGTTGGGGCAGGGGTATGTAGGGAAAGGAGACAGTCTATAGACCTACAAACTTATAAAGAAGGAAATTGCAGGCACTAATAAAAGCTTTGAAGAGAAGAAAACTGAGTGAAGTGATAAACATGACTGCAGTTAGATAAAGAGAGGTCACTTTGAGGAGCCTGGTATTGAAACTGTACCTGAATGACAAAAGTTAGTCATGATACAGGGTAGCAGTTGGTGCAAAGAAGGACTCAGGCAAAAATTACGTTTGTGTCTTGGACTGGCTAAATGCCAGTGTGAAAAGAATGAGGGAAGGATGATAAGAAATGGGATTAAAGGAGTGGGCATGGGCAGTGGAAGACCTTACTGACATGGCAAGGCATTTGAATTGATTCTTATGTAAACCCACTGAAGCAGCTTTGTCTAGTAGATATAGAATACAAGCCATATAAGAAATTTTAAATGGTTTAGTAGCAATATTTAAAAAGTACAAAGAAATAAATTAGATTTAATACATGTTATTGTATAGAATATATAAAATATTTCAACATGTACTTCCTATTAAAAATTATTAATGAGGAATTTTATGCTTTTTTTTGGAGTAAGTTTTTGATATCCAGTGTGTATTTTACATTAATAGTACCTTTCAGTTTGAATGCCAAATTTGTATTGGAACTAATTGATCTGCATTGATATTTAATAAAATTTACCTTTGAGATAGTAGAGTCACAGAGCCACATTGTTCCAAACACGTTTCACTGTTTCCAATAATTACATTCAATATCAGTTTTTAAATTTAGAGTAATTGAAATGAAATAAAATGAAAACTGCACTCCTTCAGTTGTGTTCAGCAGACCCATGTGGCCAATGGCTGCCATGTTGGACAGCTCAGCATTACAGGGTTTTAAGCAAGGATCTTATTTGCTTTAAAGGGATAAGCATGGATATAAAGGACCGATTACAGAAAGGTAAGCAAACTTTTGCTGGAAAGGGCCAGATAGTAAAAAGGGGCCAGATAGTAAAAATTTTAGGCTTTGTGGACCATATGGTCTCTGTCTTAATTACTCAACTCTGCCATTGTAAAGCAAAAGCAGCCATAGCCAATACATGAAAGAATAAGCATGGCATTGCTCCAATATAACTTTATTGATGGACACTGGAATTTGAATTTCATATAATCTTGCATGTCATGAAATCTCATTTTTCTTTTGATTTTTTTTTTTTTACAACCATTTAGAAATGTAAAACTTTCTTAGCTTGCAGGATGTACACAAAGGGACAGCAAGTGAAATTGTGAGCTGGAGTTTGCTGACCCCAGATTGGGGGCTCTTAGGCAGTACCCCACGTGGGAGGGGAGGGGGCCAGGGAGCTGCAGTGGGAGGAATATGGTTCCCATAGTAAAGTGGGCTGGACAGGGAGCTTGATAATCTGATGCTGGGAGTGCGGAAGGGAAAAGTCAAGCACTGGGCTTCATTTTGAGCCTGACCAGATGATTTCTAAAGTTCTTTTTAGCTCCAGCAATTTGTGATCTATGAGTTTTTAAATGGAATCCATTTTATTTTTACCAGAGTTTGGAATGAGATTCTTTGTTCTCCTGGAGTAGATGCATTCCAGTGTCTGAAATGTGTAAACCTGGGGATTTTCTCTGCAAAACGAGTGGTGAAGAGTTTAGCTCTTCACTGACAGCCCCATTAAGCTATTTTGTAACTTTTAATTTTTATGTTTTGGAAGTCCATGGATCTTAAGGCAAATGTTTGTATGCACCAGTAATAATGCTTCGTTTCTGTACAGCTACAAGCTTACTTAAATGAATTAAATTTCCTCATTTTAAAAAGAGGTTCTAGGGGAATTCTAGATCATTTAGGTCCTTCGCTCCCCTCTTTTTTTTTTTTGTCCTATTGTAGTTCTCTCCCATGAGCAAAAACTTCCTGGATTAAAACAGCAATTGATTTTGTTTTCAGCTTTTATTTGAATGTATTCGTTCTTCTCAAATACATTATGCATCGTCAAAGAAACTCATAAATTATAGACTAAGCAAAAGTTAAAATTAGATCTGAGCGTGGTGTAATGCCCAAAGGAAAGTATCTGAAAAGGTTACAAGCTGTCAAAAACCAATTTGTATGGTTAAAAGCCACACAGTTAGATGCTGTTAATGGAGTATCTGTAATGATTATTTGGACATTGGTTGCTTATAATGTCTCTGTAGCAGCTGATCAGTATGTTTTTTGGGGAGCCAAAGAGGCCTGGAATTCAGCACCTATACTACCACTAGAGAAGTGTGTGAAAGAATGTGTTGTTCCACATCAAACAAACCACACCTCTTCTTTCTCCACATTTTAATAATTCCCTACCCCTCCCAAATTGTCATTGGTGCTGATTGCAAGAGTAAAAACTAGTTACTTCAGTGAAAGGATCATAAAGTCAATCATGTGGATAAAATTACTGAGCCATCCAACCAGCTGGTCTCTATTTGGCTCCACTTTGGTTCATTAGTTTACGGGGTGAATTCACTTCATATTTAAGGAAAGCAAAAACGGCATCAAAACTAGTTTGTAATTAATTGCAGCTTTTTAGAAAGGAATGCATTTGCAAGTGGGGAATATGCAATGTCAGATCCTGATTTGTGATTATGTTATGGATCTGTCTGAAATGTAACTTTTTGGTGTGTTTATGTTAACGCTGGTTATGGGTTACAAACTTTTTCAGACCTTTACCACTGTTCTCTATGGTTTAGGAGTTTCTCTTGCACAACTTCAAAAACTTGAAAATAACACATTGTCAGTTGGCTGGAGTCTGTATATCTCCAAACAACGTAAGAGTCATTTGGATGTCTGGCCATGTAATCTCGGCGCCTATCTTGATGTATTGTCGTCCAGGTGATTAGATGGGCTTGTGCAACTGTAAGCTGATGTGGAAATGACTGCACATCACAAAAATATTGTGGTTTCCATGCTTTGTTAGTGGCATAATGGCTAATGTTAATTACTTGGGCATTTAATGGACCCAGAAATAACAAATACATGATTCTCTTGACTTGGAAACCTTTCATAAAAAGGACATAAAAGCAGTCAAGCAACCCTGGAGCTGTGCATCTACACATGTAACTTCTCATATCGAAGGCCAAAGTAAGTGCAAAGAACGCAAATGCTTTTAAACAAAAGGAACCCAGTGGAATGAAGCACTAATATTTAATGCTAACTCCCATATACACAGAAAGGAAAAATCTGTTGAATAAAAAAAGCCAAATGTCATAAATATGACTCCCTGTGTCAAGGCCTGGAATCAGTTCTCGCAGAACACAACAGGCAAAGGCAAAACAGAACTTCACTTTGGCTACTTAGGGTGGAAACAGTCTGCTCCAGAGCAAGTCAGGTCCCTGACAGGAGCGTTTCTTTGGAAGTGATGGATATTCAGGATATAAGCCCTGTGGCTCAAGAGCGTGAGTTCAGAATGTGCTCAAGTGGATATGTCCAAGTATGCAAATCCCTACCAGATGCCGTGAGACAGCAAGGGCCGCAGCCGTCACCATAACAGTTGGGTCACCTTTGGACCATAATCTGTCCCCTGTATCTCCTCAAGCCCTAGACTCCTTGAATGGGCAAGAAATTACCCATACACTGAATGTTAAAGAGAAAGTCAGAAACATAAATAGACCACTAGAAAAATAAATTTGTTTCAAGCGAGGGATTTCAATTGCTTCACTTGGCATTAGGAGACCGAGGCCTAGAGAAATGAAAATGGTGGAATAACTTGCTCAAAGTTGCCCGTTTAATCAGTTGGGGGCAATTAGCACCATGGCTTTATTTATTTTTAGAGAGAAGAAGGAGGGTGGTTGGAGAGACAGGGAGACAGTTATTTGTTGTTCCACTGATTTATTCATTCCCTGGTTGCTTTTTGTATGTGTCTTGACCAGGGATTGAACCCTCAACCTTAGTGTATAGGGACATCACGTCACTCTGACCAACTGAACTACCCGCCCACGGTCCCAAACGGCTTTAATATGTATTTTAACTAATCCTAAAAAAAAATGTTACGAGGTAAGTAGTGAAGGTATTATCTTCAAAATATAGGTAAAGGAACTAAAATTCAGAGAAGTAAGGTGATTTCCCAAAGACCACATAGCTAGGTAGAAAGTCATGATCCCTTCTAACTCATTCTTCTCAACTCTGTGAACTTTGCATTGTTCTAAATTGCCTTCAGACTTAAGTTCCCTTTTTTTCCCTTGTAGTGCCCAAACATAATGAAAAGCTAAATCATGAGGGAAGAACAGGAAGGAAAGAAGGAAGGAAGGAAGGTAAAGAAAAAGAGAGAGAAGGAAAGAGAAGATAGAAAAAGGAGTAGAATTAGCTTTGTGTCTGATTTCAAAGATGATGGTTTTCTCAGTTAGAGTAGATATGCTAACTACCACCTAAACAGATTGATGAAGAACTTTGGTAATGATACTTCATAGATGAGCTAGTCTTTGCGTTCTTTGAACTTATTTTCCTCTCTTAATGTCCCTCAAAATTTTTTTCAAAATCTCCTCAGAATCAGCATAGGCTCAAATAAACTAAAAATGAGTTAATTATTCCTTTAAAAAATGATAGAGGGCCCTAAGAAATTTAACACATCAAAATGCAGTTTTAATGGCCTAAGTGACACATAATAAAACATTATAATTACCTATTATTTACATGTGTTCTAAAAATTACTTAAAATTAATTGGGATCAGGATTAACAATTTTAATCACTTTATGAAATATTCATGAGCATTCATAAAACCACAATGCATTTCTTTAATGAATTAATGATATTTAATATCTTTTCATAGAATTTAAGGGCAGGAAAACCAAATTAGATGATGTAGTGTATGTATGTTTCTGAAGTTATTATCAGTCTCCCTGAAGAGTTAGCTACCACACATCATTCTTAGCTGTCAGATCTATCCATAGTGACACAGGCAGTACCTTTCTGCTTTTAATAATAAAGCAGATTCTTCCATCATCATCTATTGGATGTGACAACAACAGTAACAAGAATACCTTTACATATGAAGAGCACTTATACTTTTCAAAACATACATTCTGATATGAAGAGCAGAAAATCCATTGATTTATTTTTCACAGCCACTGTATAGGCCTCTGTGAGCTCTAGGTTGAAGAAACACTTAGAAGTTAAGGTAAGAATTGAAATTGCCTCTTTCTGTAATAGACATAAATAAGAATTAAGATGAAATAGTTGAGCTTAGTAATGTGTAAGATGAGCACACACAATGTGTGAACAGTGGACTAAAATATATCCTTAAGTTGTAATTGTTTGTGTTCTCCATCCAACCCTCCAACCCTCCAACCCTCCAACCCCACACTTATCTGGTATCTACAGGGAAGCATCACTTAAAATGAAGACTAAAGTAATATAAGCATGATAGTTAAATTTTAACATGTCGTCAAGGAACTATTACTAATGAAATGGGGGAAAGGTAATACCCAGACAAAAAGAAAATATTAAGGATGGAGTAAAGAAAGTGTAAGAAAAATCTGATACATGGAATTTAGTACAAATGAAAACCTTTATTATTATTATTCTCAGGGTATTTCTAGACATATTTAAAGAAAGGGCATTTTATTCTGCCGACGGACATTTTGGCAGTTCTATTTCTGAAGATACGTTAGTAAACTATTGTTTTGATTTCTAATGCTAGCTTAATTAGAATCAGCCACTTAGAACCCTTTTACTCCTGAATAGCTACAAAATTATGTTCCTGACTATATAAAGTGGACAACAAGAATATGGAGTGGTGGGGACCACCAAGGACAGACATTTAGTGAGACACCCAAGTGGTCAGCACTGTTATGGCTATACGTACCATTTATAATCTTTATGGCAGACCGAAACACCATCTCTTGGGGCAGAGTTAAAGAGCGGGTAAACAGGTACATTTTTGAAAGAGCTTTTATTTTATCTTGATTCCATACCATCCCAATCTTCAGCATATAGGTTGAAGGATTCTAAAATATTAATGGTTTGGCATTAAAAAAATCATATTAGATGGCTTTAATAAAAATATAATAATTTATATATTTTTTGAAGAAAGTCTTGTGCACAGGACATTTGGAAACTAGCAAAATGTAAACAAGGCTAGAAATCATCCAGAATTTCTCAGAACCAGAGGAAATCACTACACTATTTTGGTGTATTTCAGGTCTATTTTTTATTCATTTAAACATGTTAAACTTAAAAAAAATCAAGTTTCATAATGTTTTTATCCTGTTATATATTATATAGTTATGGTTAATTATAACTAAGACTGTGTGCTTTGTTTATAAATTGAAACTAAAATTTTGAAATTAATAAAATAACTTTTATATTAAGATATGTGAATATTATTCATTATAGAACCAAATAGTGTAAAAAAGATGCACAGAAGAAGAAATATAACAAACTTGATATCACTAAATCTCTGTGAAGAAATTATTTTTATAATCCATGAAGAGATGGCAATTTCTTTTTAGAATTTTTTAGCTTTCTTTAATTCTCATTCATACTCAGTTGCTAGTGTTTGCTTTTACCTTAGGTCATCATCTAGTCTTTTTAAAATTTTCCTGTGAATCTTATTCATAAATGGAATTTACAGAGAAGCTTGGATAGTACATTTTCCAAGTTCTTGCCTGATAATATTTTGTTTTGCCTTTATAGTTTAGAAAGTTACAGATTCAAAACGGTTTCTTCTCAGGCCATGAGAGGAACACTTCTTCATAGTTTATGGCATTTAAAAGCCATTGAGATTATCATTCTTCTCTGCTAATCTTGTTTTTGTTTTTGTTTTCAGTCTTCCTCAGTTCACATAATTTTCTCTTTTTGAAAAGCTATTCCTATACTTTTTGCTCTTCTCCGCCTCTCAATATCTGACTAGATGGATGCTGGATATCCACATCTTTTAACATTTTGTTCACATTTTAAATTAATTATTTTGGTTTGCTCTTAGTTCTGTGAAATTTTTTTCAACTATCTATTCCTGAGCATCAGTGTGCTTCTTGCAGCTTTTCTTTTTATTATTTAGTCTGTAAACTAAGTTTTCATCTTTCATATTTCTGATATCTCTTTACTATCTATAATAATGCAATGCCTTACACTGCTCTTTTTTTATTGTGGACTATTCTATCTTTATAGCTATACTAGCTTCCTTAGTCTCTCTGGGAAAAGTAATTAGAAGTTTTTATTTTTACTTTATTTAGATATTTATTTATTTTAAAGAAGTTTTTAAAAAGTACTTTCTTATTTTCTACATAGGTCAGATTGTTTGTTCATTTTAACCCTTCTCCTTTGTGTCATTGACTTTCCCAAAAATGCCTGCTTCTTGATGGTCAGTGCATATCTGTGAATGTTTCAATTTAATGGATATAAATTCATTTAACTAAATTTACTCTGAAGTTGTAAATTACAAAGTTAAACGTATTTCAATACCATGATTTGGTTCTATTTTCTTTAGTGAAGTTTAAGAGGAGCAGAATGGAAGGGTGGAGGATAGGAAGAGAAGGCAACACATCTAACAAACATTTCAGTGGACACAGACTCCTAGAACTGGAGCGGACTTGGAAACCTAGTCAGGACACTGCAGTTTATAGATGAAGCAATAGGCTAAGGTTAAGGGATTTGTCAAAATCAGCAAATATGATTTTTCTTTTGTATCAATAATTATATTGATACAGGAAGCACATTTTGAATGTTTTGAGGCCGCATTGACTGTGCCTTGCATGTGGACAGACCTTTATAGAAGGTAATACTGAGATGTCAACTACACTGAGAGAGGGTTGATATGGTTGTCTCACCTGGATATTGACATTTTCAAATTGTTTCATCCCTTTTCTCAGAATCTAGACTCTCGGTTTTTATCCTAATGATAATCTCTGCCACATTTTCCATTGCTTTTGTGAAAATGCATTTCCAACACAGAATTCAAGAGACATCAGCACCTGGTGTAGAACACTGAGGAACTGACACAACGTGACCAAATAAATGGCTATCCATTTCACAATTTTTTAATTCATAAAAGTACATTATTAGGTCCAAGTTCTTCCAAATTTATACCTCATATTGCTACATAATTTCAGGTCTCACTTTTAGAAGCAGCAAATAGGCATTTTATTTTTTAAAAAGTGTGTGAATATTTCTCAAAGGACAGCCAAAAATTGAGAAAGAATCTCAGAGGCTTTGTGTGCAGGACAGAGGCCACAGGTTTGAGTCCTGGTTTAGTCATGCATTCACTGGTTTATTGTACATAAATTTCCTAACCATTCCATGCTTCGGTTTCTTTATCTATAAAATGATTATTTAACAATACTTACCTTCTAGGGTTGTTTGAGGATTAGGATATAAGAATTTACTAAATAATAAATGATGTTTTTATTGGAATAGTCAGTCATCCAGTCACCAAATGTTTATTGAGTTTGTTGTAAGACCAGCACTTAATCCTTTAATTAAAATATATAACCAGCAGAGTTATGGGAAACTGAATCAGTTGAGAAGGTAATGCAGCCTATAAAGTATATGTACCATTCTGCAAAGTTTGGAAGTTTAATCATTATTCTAAACTTGGAGCATGAAGAAAAGACAAATGAAATGCTACAAGTAATGTGTTGGAGTCTTATTAATTTAACAGGTTGTTAAATGGGATTTTCTTTCTGTCTCAAAGCCTTGGTTGGGACCCAGAGGCTGAGGAAATCAGTGGTAAGTGCTGCATATTCTAAGGGAAGATGTGGGACTCATTTGTGCAGGAATAACCTTTCTCTTCTAGTCTATAGGAGAGAATTCTACAAATTTTTGAAGGAAGAAAATGAGGGCATATTTTGTAATGTAGTTTATGATTTAGGTATAATTCATATAACATATAATTCACCCATATGAAGTGTATAATTCATAACATTTAATATGGTCACAGAGCTGTGAAACCATCATAGTGATCAATTTTAAAACATTTTATTACCCCCCAGCAAAATTCCTTAGCCATCATTCCTTAATTCTTACCCATAGCCTTGACCTCCCCAATCTCATGCAACCATTAATTTACTTTCTGACTCAATAAATTTGCCCTTTCTGGACATTTCATATGAATGGAATCATATAATATAATTTATGGCCATTTGTAACTATTAGTTTTCACTTAGCACAATGCTTTCAGGTTTCATCCATACTGGAGTATGTATCAGCACTTCATTTCTCTTTATTGGCTAATAATATTCCATTGCATAGATATACTACACTTTACTTATTCATTCATTAGTTGATGGACCTTTGAGTTGGCTTTACTTTTAGCTATTATAACTAATTATGCTATGAACGGTTGTATAAATATTTTTGTGTGCACGTATGGCTTTATTTCTCTGGGCTATATGCCTGGGAATGGAATTGCTGGCTAGTATGCTAACTCTTTGTTTACCTTTTGGAGGACTCATCAGACTGTTTTCCAAAGTGGCTGAACCCTTTAAACTTCTACCAGCCATGTATGAGGGCTTCAATTGTTCTACACCCTTGTGACACTTGTTATTATTTATTGTATTGAAGATAGCCATCCTAGTAGGTGTGAAGTGGTATCTCATTGTGGTTTTGATTTGCATTTACCAGATGGTTAATGTTGTTGAGCATCTTTTCATATACCTATTAGCCATATATATATATCTTTGAAGACCTGTCTGTTCAGATCTCAGACCTATTATTAATTGTTATTTTGTAGTATATGAAAGTTTGTGGTGTTCCTGCTTTCCTGTAGCCATCTGAGGCAGTCCCAAAAGAATGACACACAGACATTGCAGGTGTCTGCCAGAAGAAAAGGCTGATATATTTTTTTCTACCTGGGATCCTGTGACCTTTAGAAATTTCTAGGGCCAGGACTTGGAGCAAAGCCTAGAGAGTGTACTGTGGCAACAGTGGCTTTTACTTCTAGAGTTTGAGGGCACACTGGGTCTTAGTTTTTCTGTGAGCCACCTGGAAACTTATATTGATTGCTAGAGCCTTTAGAAAGGACCCTGAACACTAGTGCTGCTCTCCAGGGAGTGATGAGATACCAGTGCCCATGGTGCAAGCATGAGGCGGTGGGGCAATGGGGAAGTCATGCAGGTAGAGCTTTTTTTTTCTTTTTTTAAAATTTTATATATTATTTTTAGAGGGGAAAGGAGAGAAAGAGAGAAACATCAATGTATGGTTGCCTTTCACCTGCCTCCAGCCACAGACCTAGCTGGACACCTACCTGGCTTGCAACCTGGTTATGAGCCCTGGCTGGGGAATCAAACCAGCAACCTTCAGGCTCGCAGGCCAGCGCCTTATCCACTGTGTCACCAGCCAGGGCATAGGCAGAACTTTTAAAAAGAGTTCTTTTTACAAAAGAAGTCCAAGAGAAATCCCTTGCTCTTTCCACCATATGAGGACACATATGGTGTCCAAGGAGGGGCACCTCACCCAACTGCATGGACAATCTGAACTTGTACATCCCAGACTCTGTAACTGAGAAATAAATGTGTTGTTTATAGGCTACCCAGTCTATGGTACTTTGTTATAGCAGCTGGAATGGAATAAGACGCTGGGACAGAAGTCCCAGGGATAGAGCATTGAGTAAAATGCTGAGGAGAAGGCAGAAGTTGTTAGCCTGAGTGTGTGCCATCTGAGGCATGACAGGGGCAGGGGCTCAGGCACCAGTGTGTGGATCCTGGAATATCTTCCAAAGTATCCATGAAGTAGAGACTGAAGAGAGAGAGCCACATTATATAAGCACCTATCGACTAAATCTTTGCCCTTTCCACCTCTAAGACTGCTTCCTACCCCCATTTCCCCATTTCTGATACTCAGATTGCAAGTCTAGTGTTTGTTGCCAGTAGGGAAGAAAGCTTTACAATGATTCAAGTTTTGATTGAAATTGGATTGGATATCTTCACACCTGAAAATAATACTGTTCTAATACCCCAAAGTGACCACAAAAGCCACAGGGAAATGTCCTGAGGGTTTTACCAAGAGGATGGAAAGGAGATCTAACAGAGAATTTCTTAAAATGGTAGCTGAGAAGAAAAAAACTAATTCTTGGCCATACTTTACCAAGTATCGTCTGTTCAACATACACGTACATGTCTGTACAAATTCTCACGGTGTTGCCTTCTTTCTACATTGATGAAATCAGCTTAAGCTCCTGGACCTAGTATGCATCATAATAGTGAAATTAAGACATATGTACTTTCCAGTCACAGAAAGTAGGGCAATGAGGTTGTCAAAAAAATAGGACTAAGTCGAGGGCTTACGATTCCTACACAGAGTATGCAGCTCTATGATTCGCAGTGGCACCTCGAGCGGCTCCTAGTGGCAGTGACTCAAGAGCGGCTCTTTAGTTCACATTCCACGATTCAAGGTATTCTCCTGGGAGAGCCACGATGTTTTAGCAACAGTTAGTTTGGTAAGCGAAAACATCGGTAAACAAAATGGCCTTTGAAATAATAGAATATGCAGAAATAAATTTTACACATTTATGTATTAAAATAAACATGTTAGTTGCAAACAGCAAGTTGTTTAGGGAGCGAACTCCTAAATGCTTGATGGGAGTGACAATAGGGGTCAGTCCCTGAGGGCCTGAGTCCCAGCAGTTTGGTCGTGTCAGGCCCAAGAGCAAGAGAAAACGCATGTGCTCAAAAGCCTGGCAGAACATCTTAGAGACCCAGAGCACGGAGGCCCTTTACACAAACAGAACAAACCCTTTTCAGCACTTTTAGACCTTAACAAACATGGCGTGGTGTATGAAACTTCACTCCCCCACCATCCAGCTAGACCCCACCCTGTAAAACCCTGAACTCTTTTCAGCATTTCTTAAATCTTTCCCAGGGAACAATCTGCATTCATTGTAACAAATACAATTTCATTGAATTAGATTCTGAAGAGACTTTTTAGTGAGGGAAAAACGGAGGACTGATCCTGTATTCTCTTCAGTTTAAACAAGATACAGAGCACGGCAAATGAGAACTCCTGGGCAAGCTAGATCTCCTGGAATGGGTTGGGGATGGAGGGGAAAGAATTTGGGGTGAAATTTTAATGAATTTGTACTGGATAAGGAATAAATTTCTAGGTGTTACAGGAATAGAAAAGCTAGCATCTAGGCCTACGATTTAAATGTGTGACTGTTTGGTGTTACTTTGTACATTTTCATTTTCCTATCACAACCTGGTACATTTTCTTTTCATTTAAATTTCTTTGGATATAAAGTAAGACTTGAAATCAGAACCATCAAAATTATAAAATGGGAGAGAATAAACACGCCAGTAGCTATTTGTGGACGTAATAAAGATTGGGCAATTTGCATATTTATAGTTTGTATTAGCTTACTGGCCATCACAGTCTGATAAAGCCTGCACTATCACCCAGCCACACACAATTCATTGCCTAGTATCATTATGATTATCTATGGTTCTCTCATTACTCACCCATTGCTTCGGTTGTATCAGGAGTAAAAATAATAAGCCATAAGCATCCCTGCTGTTTAACCTAACAACAAATCATTCCCAATTCCAAGCGCAGTGTCAATTATACAAAGCAAATTAGGATCACATAGACAGATTTCTTCGTCCTTCATCAGGCAGCTGACCTCTCTCCCCTAAATCTGTCGACCCGTGCAAGTGTTACCTTTAGAAACTCGTTCCTGTTTTGGGGGAGTTACACATCCTAATAAAAAGCAAAACATAGAGTTAACCCTGTAATGCTTCAACACACAAATTATCTAGACAAATAAAATGAATTAAAAAATCTTGAAAATAGCACTTATCATCAGTCTCCCATTCAGAAATAATGAAGGAAGATGGTTTATACAGATTTAGTAATAAGACATGACATAAATGACTATACAACATATCATGACCTTTTTTCCTGGTGAACAATAAGCACTTTGTTCATTATTCAGAATCTCTTTGTTTACAATGAATATGGTGATGAAGTGACGTTATAACATCAATTAAATTATAAGTTTATATTATTTTCAGTAATGCAGATATTTATTTTCAAATGCAGATATTTTAAGGCAGGTAGCAAAAATGATGAGTTACTATCTATTCTTGGTCTTTAAATGAGTTGCACATATTCAGAAAAAGAACATTAAAGACATTCTACAAAGCCAGCATCATATATTACTTTTACAGTGAACAAAGATTACATTTGTAGAATCCCATTAGCAATAAATCTTTAGATTTTTTTCACTTAAAATCTTATGACCCCAAAGGGAAGGATAGCTAATCAGTAAATAGAACTCTGATATCTGCCAGTAATTTTCCCAAATTAGAGGTGAACTAACTTGTCAGAGAAATTGAGGGAAAAAAATTACCTTTGAAATTCTATTGAAGGCACTTGAGCATTTCTTTGAAGATATCACTAAAATGGAAACAGAAACACTATGCATATTTGAAATATGTAATACATAATTACCAACGATATTAAATAAATATCTTTGGGAAAAGTACATTCACAGACCATAGAATAGTGTTTGAAATCTTGAAGTTTAGTATGTTTTTAGAAGTATTACATTGGCCATATAGGGTCATTCACTTTTTTTTTCTGCAAGATGGCTGTAGTAGAATTTAATTGTCTTTAACTTCATTTCAAACAATTTTGCTAACTTTGTATTGTGTCAGTTATCATATCAGTGCACATTTAAAAAACATCAAAATTGGTGATTTTTTGTGTAGCCATTTTAATATTAATGATGAAAGAAATACATGCAACATTTTTGGCATATTATGCTTTATTATTTCAAGAAAGGTAAAAAAAATTAAAACACAAAAAAATTGTGCAGTGTGTGGAGAAGGTGCTGTGACTGATTGAACATATCAAAAGGGGTTTGCAAAGTTTTGTGCTGGAGATTTCTTGCTGGATGATGCGCCACAGTGGGGTAGACCAGTTGATAGAGATCAAATGGAGGCATCGTGAACAATCCACATTATACCACATAGGAGATTGCTGACATACTCAAAATATCCAAATCAATAAAGTTATTGGTGAAAATGAAAAAAATGTGTCTTGTCTTTTATGGAAGAAACCAAACAGACTTTTTGGCCAATGCAATATTATACAATAAAGGACCAGTAATTTAGTAGTATGTTTTTCTCCTTTTAGTGATTTCAAAATTCCAGAGACAATTAAATTAAAATTGTTTTATAAGTCTTCTCTTTTCTTACATAAACAATGGTTGCATCAGGAGAGGAAAAAGGTGGGAGAAGATGAAAATATTATGGAATATTATGTATAACATATCCATGGTCTTCATTGACTTTTTTTGGAGCACTGCAAAGTCTGCCACTGAGTATGATTCAGTTATGAAGCCCCTTTTAATACCCACTTCTTAGTGCAGTAGAATTGGGATATTTCATCACCTTATATCTCTAAGGAGGGGGTTTCTAAAATTTGAGACAACATTAAAATCTCTCTGTAGAACCATACTTACTGTTCCCTTTAAAAAGTGCAGTGCTTATGAACTTGAAGAATGCCACAGGAGCTTCTTAGGCTATCTTGGAAGTTTCTAGAAGTTGATGAACCATGGCAGCAGGACTGCTAGTGGTGGTAACATCAAAGAAAATTCTCTCCCTCAAACTACTACATAACTGGTACCATAACAGACCACTTAGAGTGAATCTACTTAAAAATTTGAACCAAAATGTTATAGAGAATAGCAGGAAGTAGAAAGGCTTGGTTGGAGCTTTATCTAGAAATATAAAATTAAAAACAAAATTCAGGTTGCAATAAAAGCTATTCTCTTATTGTTTAAACAACTGAAGAATTAACCAAATCTTAGATTTTTGACTGCTCTTTCCAACATCAGTTTAAGATATTAAATATATTCTCATAAAAGGAATCCATTTTGCAAAAATGTTCCATGGCTTTATTGATTTCAAATGAGGTTTTCTAATCATTTTGTTTTCAAATCATTCTTTTTTGAATCTCATCCTTTTCATTTTCCCTTTTTCATTTGAATAGCCTTGATAGACCTACTGAGTCTTTGCCTATGACTTGAGCAGGTCTTTAATACACTTTAATTAACTTCACAAAACCCTGCATTTTGAAAAGATTTTCACTTTAACTTTTAAATTTGCATTCTGTATGCACAGGAAGTTGTAGACTTCAGTTCTTGGCAGAATTATAAATGATCAAGATGTTGATTCTGTGGATTAAAGTAGGTGCTATGTTAATTGTGGAAGGGAGTTTGAGTTAGAACCAATCTTGTGAGTAGTCTCTTCACTACTGAGTATTTTCATGCAATGACAATTTTTGATTTCCTATGGACAATTTCTTACCTGGTGAGACTTATAAAATGAATACACTGATGAAGAATCAGACACTTGTGTCTTTTTGACTATCTAATGGAGATCCAAAGAAAAGTATTAATAATAGCAAAATAGCTAATATTTTTGTTCTATTGTAAGCATTTAGCATGTATGCATCTGCACCCTAGAATTCTTATGGCCCTCTGTAGGAAAGAAAGACAATTTGACTTGAGCTTCCTTATTTTACTTCTATGTCCCTTAGATAACTTTACTGCAGATTCTTTGTTCTGTCCATCTATTACACTGACATAGATGGATGCTGGCTATCTGTTAGACAGTATGCTGAACTCTAGAGATATAAAAATAGATCGTGTTTCTCTTTCCATAAGAAGCTCAGGATCAAGTAGAAGAAAACATCTGAACAGACAAGTATGGTAGTGTGATTTAACAAAAATAACTCATGTTCCTAATACGTTTATGATGTATCAAGCACTGCACTAGAAGATTTACTTAGATCATTTCATTTAATCCTAATAACCGAGTTGGTGTCTGAATCTAGACTTGTACCCAGGCCTTTCTGAGGCCAAAACTGTGTTCTATATCACTGTACTTTTCTGCTTCCTCATCGTAAAAGACATAGATTTATGCCCAGGTGCTATGAAAACATCGAGGGGGCTTAGGGGGCCTTTGGAAAGCCTTCTTGGAGGTGTTGTATGAGCAGAATGGTGGAGGACAGCCCCTTGGCAAGTCAGAGTAACATGGAGATGTTGTGGAGGGTTGGGTTGGGCTTGGGAAATTTTTCTTTGTTTTCTTCAGTATTATTAACATAGTTATAGTATAGACCATTTTTACACTACATTACCAGGAATATAACAGTGTAATTTTATTTACATTCATGCTTAGTGAGCCTGACCAACACCAGAAAATTCCAAATAAAGTCTTATGTTTAACCATGCTCCCCATTTTGTATAAAAGATTTTCAAAAGCACATTGCCCCCAGCAGTGTGCTTAACAGGGATTGTTACTCAGCTGACCACGGCTGCTTCTGATCCCTTCTACCACGAATATTTACCCAAAAAATGTCACATGGGATTTTGCATTTATATAATGCTTTTTAGGGCAATGAAATCTCAATAAAATCAGTCCAGTCGGCTTATTTAATGTTCAAAGTATTTAATAAGCTTTTTTTTGAATAAGCCATTTAAATGAGTTTTTTTTTTTTAAATTAATTAACTCACCAGTGCACCAAATACATATCAGATAAATGAGTTGATAGGGTCCTCAGTTTAGTTGAAGATGCAATACGGAAAGCACTAATTAGTCAGGCAAGAGCTCCAGATAATTAAATAGTGATTAATAGATTTTTCTGTGCTACCAAAATTAAAAGTAACTAATTGGTTGAAAAAATATTTAAAATTATGTTTGGAATTTACATGTTGAACACGATTCTGGGAACGACTTAAGATTATTTTGGTTTTGTTAAGAGTGAAGTTTTTACGTTTTTACTCATTTTTTCCACCTTCTGACATCTTGTGTCAATGTGTTCCCATGTTAATAGTAGAATATAATGGAAGTTTATGCAATTAAGTACAGCAAGAGAGTTTATAGACCATTTATCATTGGTTATGGGTCATATACTGTGAATTTCAGAAAATAAAAGGGAATTCCATTTGGAGCCCACTCTTGCCTGAAGCTCACCTAATGAAATCTTTCTCTCTCACAGAATTAACAGTGTATCCAGCTGAAAAGTATTTAACATTCTCTGTGCATACTAAGCATGCAAAAGTGGAATAAAACCTTGCATAGTTACAGGGGATTTTTGTTGCTTTTTCTCCAGCCCAAATTAGGCATCTCTTGTTCATTTAGTGCACTTGAAAGGAGCTGAACTTTTAAAATTCTGAACTGTCAGCCCCCATCATTTCATCTGACAGCTGACACTTTGAGAGCGAAGAACTCACAAATCATGTAAGTGAAGCGAAATGCTGCTAATAAATGCTATTGTTTTTTCCTGATGGAGAAGGAGCACCCTAAGTAACTGTTTGCAGGTCCAGCGGGTTTGTTATGATGCAAAATACATGTTTAGCTGTCACCATTTTTGTTTACTACCTGCAGAGCATAAAATAGCTGGTTAAAAAAAAAAAAAAAAAAATTGAAGAAACATAAGACCAGATTCATTAAGCAAAGAGCTCTACTTTTCTCCTCTCAGCTCAACTTACTCCCCATTTTCCCATTTTAAAGTGATAAGTACCGAGTCTTCATTAAGGCATAAAGCTAAATGACTAGTGTGTGGTTCTTAGATAAATTACAAAATTTCTGTGTTTATGAAAAACAGGAGCTTGGAAACGATTGTTTGTCTGCATATACTCTGCTTGCTAAGCTAGGGAACTTGAGAGAATTGGCTCTTCCCTTTTTTTTCTTTTTATTTGAAGATTTTATTTATTATTTTTCAGAGACAGGGGAAGGGAGAGAGACAGAGAGGGAGAAAAACATTAATGTATGGTTGCCTTTCACCTGCCTCCAGCTACCA
The DNA here is from genome assembly GCA_004026585.1 of Noctilio leporinus. NCBI lineage: Eukaryota > Metazoa > Chordata > Mammalia > Chiroptera > Noctilionidae > Noctilio > Noctilio leporinus. The sequence continues at coordinate 25,633 of PVIW01002810.1, forward strand.
ATCTGGCTGGAGACCTGGCTTGCAACCTGGTTGTGTTGCCCTGGCTAGGAATTGAACCCGAGACCTTCAGGTTTGCAGGCTGGCACCTTATTCACTGTGCCACCAGCCAGGGCACGCTCTTCCATTTTCAAGTTTCATTCAAGAATGATAGCTTCACTTTCTGCCATCAAATTTCTAAGGCCATAGTCTTGGTACCAATTTAGAAGGGGCCACCTTCTTGATAAAGAAAATCTCTTCATTATTGCAAAATGCCTACATTAATTCATTTGTTTAAAGAATTACTCTTTTAAGTAATATGAATTGCAATATTACCAAACGCATGCAAAAATACATTTATACCCATACATATATGCATATTTAAAGTACATACTGGATTTTGAAGAGTTAATACAAAAAATTTAAAATGTGCCAATAGCTTGCATAATTATTACATGTTAAATGATAGTAGCAAAATTAAGCAGATTTTTTTTCTTCTTTAATATTTATTTTACTCGGGAATGCTATTTTTGTGAAATAATGAAAAGAAAACTTTGTATTAATATGATTTGAGAAGCTGACAGAAGGCAGTAATTAAATGGTGAATTTTCTGGATGTGAAAGGAAAAAAGAAAAAGTACACATTGGTGGTTACAGAATAGACAGGGGGATGTTAAGAAGAACAAAGGAAATAGAGAAGCCAAATAACTTACATGCATAACTCATGGACATTAACTAAGGGAGGCATTGCTGGAGGAAATGGGGTACTGGGTGGAGGGGGGCAAAGGGGAAAAATTGGGACAACTGTAATAGCAAAATAAATATATTAATTAAAAAAAAAGAAAATCTTGGTGTGTCCTTCAAATCCATTGACCTGATAAAACTATATAGAATGAAGTATTGTATTTTATTGAAACCTTCCTTTGTTAATATTAATTAATACACATCCAGCAAGAGGATCATTCCTATTTTGTTTCACATGTAGCTACCGTAGAGAAAGAGAAATAGGCTTGAGAAATAATGTGTTGTACCTACCTCATGGTATATTATCAATCAAAACACTTTACCCTCTTAAATATTTAACAAATATTACTGTTACACTTAGTAAATGTCTTTGAGTTTTTAGTAAACCTTACTAAGATGTCTAAAAGATTGAAATTGGTCTGACCCATATAATGAACTGGAAAGCTTAGAGTATAGGTATGATGGTTGAATTTACATGCCAACTTGACTGGGCCACAGGGCACCCAGATATTTGGTCACACGTTATTTTTGATATGTGTATATGATAATGTTTTGTGATGAGATTTAACCTTTGAATCAACAGACTAACTAGATTACCTTCTCTAAGGTGGGTGGGCCTCATCTAATCTGTGGAAGTCAAAAATAGAACAATAAGTAGGACTTTTGACTTATTGTTGACTTAGAGAACTTCCTTTGCCTGACTGCTTAAGATGGGACATTAGTCTTTTCCTACCTTGAACTGAGAAACATCAGCTTTTCTAGAATCTTGAGCCTGCTGGTTTTTGGATTGGATCTTACACCATCAGCTCTCTCAGTTCTTAGGTCTTTGAACTCAGACTGAAACTATACCATTAGCTTTCCTTGGCACTTCAGCTTTCAAATGCAGATCTTGTGACTTCTCAGTCTTCATAATCATACGAGCCAATTCTTTATAGCAAACCTCTTTCTATATATGTACATCTTGTTGATTCTGTTTCTCTGGAGAACTCTGATTAATTTATAGTGTTTATGTTCTGATATATATGCACAGAATTTTCAGGAGTGACTGGTATTTCTTTTTTCTTTTTACACAATGACTTTGATTTTCAATGAAGATAATAGAAAAAGGAAATTATTTTCACTGTGTTTCACATTGCTGAACTGACAACTCTTAACTCCTTTAACTATCTAGACTGGAAACATGCATACGTGCATATATATAAAAACACAAGAAAACTCATTATCACATGGCCTTGAACAATGTTAAGACCTTATGTACATATTTATGCATGAATATACAGAGTACAGTTGATTGAGAAGTTGCTCATTGGAGAATCCCATAAATTAATTCTAGTGGTATTAATCACATGATTTTTGTAATGCTTCATTATAGCTCTAAACATGAAAATGCTTTGAACTTTTATGGAAAAGCTCCCTTCAAAATCATGGGAATGTACACAAGTATTAAGAAGGTAATCTACATGTTTTCATAGGAAGACATGGAGAGCCTGTGTGCCCCATGGGGACACTGAAAGTGCCTCCTGGAGAAGCCGTTGCCCCGCTCTCTAGTTTCAGTGCTCTGATCTCTCTTCCAGGTTTTCTTTGAAATAGGCTTAACTTTGAGTTACCATCTTTACTGTTTGCTTACTCACCTTCTCAAAACCAACAGGTCAGACGTCAATGGGTACTTTTTAAGATTCATGACTGTCCTAGGATATATGATTCCCAAGACAGATATGGCAAATAACTGATCTTACAGATGGACACTATCTAGAATGTTATTAGGTGGCTAAGATTTTCCTGGAGTTGTTCCGTATGCCCACAAATAGGCTGTTTACTTGGTTTGTCATTCCCTTCCAAAGGCACTTAGGAGGTTGGAAACCCAGAGTGAGCAGTTAAGTTCCTCCACGTGAGAGCACAAGTGAATTAAAGTTCCAGCGACTCAAGTCTCGGAGGCAATTACAGAGGTTTTCAGTAGTTAAACCTACGTAACTTGCAAAGAGCCCAGTTCCATTGCTGACTTGATCTTTAAATCAATATTTTCCACAGACATTATATGTGATAGCATATGTAGGCTGGGAAACTAGGAATTGAAGCCCCAGAACAGATTTAAAGGAGAGGAAGTGAGTCTTTGTTATGAGGCTGAACTTTTAAGTATTACCTAGGGTAAAAGTGTTTAAAAATTCCTAAATTACCTGTCACTCCATAGCAGAGAACAGTTCCAAAGACTCGACTTTTCTCTTACATAGTCACTCCACATAATGTCAGAAACCCTTGCAAGGCACTTTAAAAGATAAATCACAAATTGTTATGCAATTCCCTATTCCTCTGACTGGGACAATAAAAATTTATAAGAGTTTTTTTTTTTGTTTTTCTTTTCGTGTATGTGTGTGTGTGTGTGTGTGTGTGTGTGTGTGTTTATGTGGGGTAGGGGAAAGAAAAGGTAAAGAGTTGATACAGATTTTTTTTTTTAAAAAAAGATTTAATGCATTATTTTTAGAGAGAGGGAAAGGAGAGAGGCAGACAGGGAGAGAAACATCAATGTATGGTTGCCTTTCACCTGCGTCCAGCTAAGGACCTGGCTGGAGACCTGGCTTGCAACCTGGTTATGTGCCCTGGCTGGGGAATTGAACTAGTGACCTTTGGGTTCACAGACTAGCGCCTATCCAATCTGCCAGCCAGGGCAGAATTTTTTTTTTTTTTAAGGGTACTAAAACCTGGGCAGTTTTTATTGCATAGCCGCAGGATACTGCTAAAATAATTTTAAGGAAGGTGGTGGAGAGACTGAACTGATGGCTTCAGAGAATAGGTTCTAGGAAAACAATTTCAATGCAATTTTATTTATTTATTTTAAACTTTTTTTTTTTTTTTTAAAGATTTTATTTAGAGAGAGGGGAGGGGAGGGAGGCAGAGAGGGAGAGAGACACCAATGTATGGTTGCCTTTCACCTGCCTTCAGCTATGGAGCTGACTGGAGACCTGGCCTGCAACCTGGCCATGTGCCCTGGCTGGGAATCGAACCAGCGACCTTTGAGTTTGCAGGCTGGTGCCTTATCCACTGTGCTACCAGCCAGGGCCTTCAATGTAGTTTAAATGGAGGAGGACATCACTGATCTCAGATTCTTTCCAATTTCAATGGAAGGCCTGAGAGACAAGAAGGTCAGATATAGCAGTTGCTAAATGGTTAGTGTTGTTGGGGTGATTATTACATGGACTGTGCACAGAGAAAAACCCATCAGTAATGCGCCTGAACCCTGATTGGAGCACAATGTCCATCTTGTGTAGTTTTGAGGAGGAGTCAACATTTCTGTAAATAGTTTATGGCATTAAAAGCTTGGGCTTTGAAGTCAGACACACCAGGTTTCAAATGCCAGCTCCACAGTTACTAACTGGGAGCTCTGAAGAAGTTACTAAATCATGTTAGGCTCAATTCCTTCACCTATTTTTTTTTTTTTTTTTTTTTTTTCAATGTGTGGTTGCCTTTCACCTGCCTCCAGCTATGGACCTGGCTGGAGACCTGGCTTGCAACCTGGTTATGTGCCCTGGTCCTTCACCTATTAAATGAATTCAATAATAGTATCCAATAGTAATAGTAGTAAACCAGAATCTGGGTGGAACATGCTTTGTAGAGGCCCTGGCACTTAGCATGTACACAGTGCAGTTTAGCTAATTAGTTACATGAAGGAAGTAATAAATGGAAACTGATCTGACAATGATAAATATAACACAATGTTTAGAATAAGCCAGTCCTGAAAATCAGAATTGACATCATGCAACTGAACACCCTATTTAGTAGCATATTGGGTTAAAACAATATAACTTGGGTTCATCCTTATTTTCATCACTAGGAAAAACTTCAGAGGGGTTACATTCTGAATGCTTCTAACAGCAAAAGATGAAATGTTATTCAAAATGGACACATGGGAAGTATGGTACATGTTTGGACAAGATTGGTTCACTATGTATTTGTCTTATATGAGCACAGATTGGAATCTTTATAAATTTAGATGGAAGTGATAACAATACCTGAAGATAAGACATCATGAAGACTCATTCTCAATTGACTTTAGGTTGTGTAAATGAACCTTTAGTCAGTGAAAGAACAAGAATGATGTCATAGCTCTCTTCCATTCACAAAGCCTAAAATCACAAATATCAGAAACATATGGTTTTAAAGTTCTGTGTCTGAGTCTGCAACATTTTTCATGTGAAAAGATAAAAATCTGTGCACGGACTGTCACAAGCTGTTTGGGTGAACAGAGTCCCTGGTCCTCAACCAGTGTTGATGTTCTTAAATGGGTTGCAATGAGAACCACCTGTAAGGCAGACAGGTTTAGGAGTGGTCAAAATCATCAAGGGCTCCAGGTTAAAAGTAATGTAAATAAGATGAGTAAAGAGAGGTTAAACGGTATCAGTGAGTCACATGGCAGTGAAAATCTCCAGAAGAAAGAATGGGGACACAGGCGTGACTTCTGTCAGAAGCATGGCAAAAGTGTTTCTGAGAGAGGAGATTACAACTCATTCCATGGCAGTTGGGAAAATTGGAATTTCTGATCCATTCACTTGTCATCTTATTTACCCTAATTATGTCTAGACAAGAGACTCCACAGCTCCAGAAAACATGTACGGTATGGACCAGTAGAGGACGGATTTTGAGGTTAAGAACTTCCTGCCAGTCTCCAGGACTTGTTGAAGCAGAACAAGCTGAGGATGGAGGAGTGTGTGATACAAAATTGTCAGCTGCTTTATACTTGCCTAAGTGAATTTCAATACCTTATCTAATTTGACGATTTGAAATTCCTGTGTGACAATGAAGGAAAGCCTGACCATCGAAAAACCTTCATAAAGTGTTTTGTTCTAGATGAATTTGATGAAGCATAGTAAGAATAGAGATAGAGATCAAATGAATTAAGTTGAATGTCTTCTGAGTATTTGCTTTTCAAAGATTCTGGTCTCATCCTTGGCCAACTCATGTTCAGATGTAGGAAGGTGACTTGGGATTCAGCTCTGTAGCTGAGTATCAGCAGGGATCCAGAGATTTCTTCTAATGTTTTGCTGTGACAATGACTTAGCTACTTTTCCAATCCCTGCTGTTTCTCACTGTGAGTTTTCACTCCTGCTCTTACTATCAACTCACTGAGTCTATTCTATATCCTCAGTGGGAATTCCTGAGAGGGACAATTGGATTAGTCCAGTTATTTATGGTAGGTCATCTGCCTTTCGTTATGTGCTTTCTTTCTAGTTAAGTTAGTTGTGATTTGGGTGGCAGATCTCATATGGTGGAATGTGTGGGAGAATACCTGCAGAAGGAACCTAGTCTTCCCAGAGAGGACTGTGGAATAAAAAGTATTTAGAGATAACCTTTAGTTAGCACATAGGCACAGGTCTAAGCATTTTACATTTAACTTTCATAATTTACATAATTTATTTACCTTATTCAACAAATATAAAAACTTTGTATAAATAAATATTTATATAAATTCTTATATATAGCAATTACTTTGGACCAGATGCTATTCTAAGTTATTTACATTTCTTGACTCTTTTTAATGAACATTTATGAGATTACTACTATTTTCTCACTTTAGAGACAAAGAAACAGAGTCATAGATTTACTATCTTGTTTGAGGTCATATGGCTTAAAGTGGCAACACTGAGATTTGATCACAGATAGTCTAGGCACATGTTTACCTGTTGTGTTATTTATGGAATCTGTTCCTTTTTTGTGTGGTCAGATAGCCAAAGGTATGAAAAGCATACTTGTTCCTGTTATGCATCATCCCAGACTGATCCACAGTGGGTAGGTGGCCCGGCATCTGCTTCTCAGTGAACTCTAGTTTTCTAAGTCTATGTGTCATGTTCTCTTCCACCCTTATCTTTTAAAATTCTGTGTGTCTTAGTGTAGGTACTGAACAGGTATTTATTAAATAAATCCGTGATAAATGAATGTATACATGAGAGTGAGATTTAAAAAAAATTAAGCACAAGAAAGTGGAGTTTGAAGGAAGATGGAAAACAAAACTTCAGCAGAATGGAAAATCACACATGATTGTTTGATGGTTTCGGTATTACAAACAAATGGTACCATTTGACTTTGTTCAGACCTCAAGTGACTCAACTGAGACCTGATTTAGTGTTTAAAAGATTTTTGTTTCCAGTCTTTTTAGTTTACAAAATTTGAACAATTTGATGCCCCAAAAGTGAGAAAGTTGTCGATGCGTTTCCAGTGAAACAGTCATGAGAATCAGTTATCAGTTAGCATTTGTGTGTGTGTGTGTGTGTGTGTGTAAATCTTGGGCCATGGTGAAAAAAGAACAAGAGGAGAAAAAGCTGAGTAAAATCTTAACTCCGAGATGCGAGGTGTATTGTATTGGCATTTGATGGGATTTTTATCTTATTCTTGGATTTCTTAAAAAAAGTAACAACATCAACAACAACAACAACAAAAAAACTCAGAGACTTTTGAAACATATCCTTAAAAAATATATTCTGAAGAATATGGACTTTAGTTACTCAGCAGGATAAGGACAGGTCATCAGTGAAAATGGGATATGCACACTGAAGAAGACGAAGAGTCATAACAGCAGATTCTAGTCTTCACTGTGGAGGAAACAGCAGACAGAGAAGAGTAACAACTGAGATGTGCCATAAACCAGCACCAGGGACTCAGTGGGAGCTTGATGCCAAATTAAAACTGTGCATGTACCTTATTTGTTTCTTCTATAGTTAAGGGGAGACACCACCATTCAAATAGTAAGTTACACAAGGCAAGCCATCTACAAACTGGAATCAGGATTTCCAATTAGGAAAGTTTCATGTGTGTGTGTGTGTGTGTGTGTGTGTGTGTGTGTGTGTGTGTGTATGTGCCAGTTTTCTGTTGAGAATTTGGTCCAGACAACTCTGCTACACATTGAAAACATTGGTTGTAGTCAGAGAGGGAGTGCCTAAGAAATGGTCATACAAAATATTCTGACAATGTCACAAGATGCCTGAGGATTATGTCCTCACTTTAAATGAGAAATACAGGACATTTTTCCATTCAAGAGCTGCTTCTAATTACTCTGCAAATATGGTACAATCTTAGTAACACAAAATATAAGGTAGTAAGGTACTCATGTAACAGAGTTATATAATAATGTGTATTGTTTACTCTTATTGTTTTTCAATACAGTTTTGCTTATATTCTGTGAAATGGTGTAATTTCAATTTAAACATATTTGTATAAGAAAACTATTTTATCCTGTGTATCCCTATAATGTCTTACAAAACCCCTCTCCATTCCTTTTCTTCCCTCAATCTCCTTTTCCCCCAGCCCACTCACCAACTGTGGCCGAAATGTAGACTATAACAAAATGGAAACATGCTAAAATCTGATTTATAATTGAGATGCTAAAGAGATGCATATATTCAGAACTTTCTTAGCAAGATTGTAATAACAAAATGCACCTAGAGTATAGAAAAATACTGGAAGAATAAAATTCTTCAATTAAAATTCCTCAAAACCTATCTTTAAAGATTGGTTCAAATAGAAAATTATTTATATTGACATTTACTATCACATTTTATAAAATACATACTTGTTATTGATATTTTTAAAAATATTTTATTCATTATTTTCAGAGAGAAGAGCAAGGAGGGAGGAATAAAGGGGGAGAAGCATCAATGTATGGTTGCCTTTCACCTGCCTCCAGCTAAGGACCTAGCTGGAGACCTGGCTTGCAACCTGGTTATGTGCCCTGGCTGGGAATTGAACCAGTGAACTCTGGGATCAAAGGCTGACTCCAATCCATTGAGCTACACCAGCCAGGGCTCATCATTTTATAGTCTCTTGTACCATAGGGAGGAATGCTGGGTTTTCTAATTACTTTATAACCTGGGAACAGAAGCAGAAAAATTTAAATGACATGCTTAAGCAATGAGGCAGAAACAAACAAATGATTCTTTTGTTTAACTGAGTGTTTAGTGGTTTGCATGGGTCACCCTCTCATATCAAGTCCCCTTTCTCTGATAACTTTGTTGACTAAAAACCATGATCTATAGGTAGATACAGAATAAGAATTATATTTTTTGGTGATGATTTAGCAGCCATTTTGTAAGATGAGGCTACTTTTAACTTTTCAGTAGTCACCTTTAGATTATCATGAGGTGGTTGGATGCAGTGCTGGTAGTTAATTCCCTAAGTCTGGAGGTAATGTTAATGGAGGGTGGAGTGAGCAAGACATTGGAATGAGTTTTAGTTATAATAGGGATTCTGATTCTTTTACTTTTTGCAATTTGGCAAGCCAGAGAGTGAGAACAGTTCATGCTTTGCAAATGGGAAATCAGTTGAGAAAGCTTATAAGCAACGGCTAGATCCCACATGTTTTGGTTTGGTTAAATGGCCCTCACCACATTTTCTATTCTGTTTTTTAACTTAATCTTTCTTGTATTTTTTCCATTACCATTTAGTCCCCTTATATGCCCCCCCACAGCAATCCCCATGCTGTTGTCCATATTGATGAGTCCTTTTACTTTTTTGATCAATTCCTCCCCCATTCACCTCCATCCCCACTAGCAATTATCCTGCTCTCCACCTGTGTGTCCCTATTTTCCTTGTTCAGTTTGTGTTCATTATATTCCACACATGAGTGAAATCATATGGTATTTATCTTTCTCTAACAGGTTTATTTCACTTAACATAATGTTCTTCAGGTCTATCCATACTGTTGCAAAGGATACAATTTTCTCCTTTTTTTGTGGCCAAATAATATTCCATTGGGTAGATGTCCCATAGTTGTTTTATCCTTTCATTTACTGATGAACACTTGGGCTGCTTCTGTATCTTGGCGATTATAAATAATGCTGCAGTGAACATAAGGGTGCTTATATTCTTTCAAATTAGTGTTTTGAGTTCCCAGAAGTGGGATCACTGGGTCAAAAGGCAGACCCATTTTTGGTATTTTGAAGTATCTCCATACTTCTTTCCACAGTGGCTGCACCAGTCTGCATTCCTGCCAACAGTGCAAAAGGGTTTACCTTTCTCCACATTCTTGCCAGCACTTGTTTGGTGATTTATTGATGACAGCCATTCTGACAGGTATGACTAATTTGCATTACTGTGATGATTAGTGACATTGAGCAGCATCTTTTCATATGTCTACTGGCCATCTGTATGTCCCCTTTAGAGAAGTGTCTATTCAGGTCATTTGACAATTAAAAAACATTTATGTGTGTGTGTGTGTTGAGTTTTGTAAATTCTTTATAAATTTTGGATACATTTTCTATACATATTAGCTCTATTTTTGGGTGTGTGTAACCATAGAATTACACAGAATGAAATTATTTTTGTGGCATAACCTAATGACTCAGGTTACTTAAGCAGAATATAATGATGGAAGAGAAATGGCATTTGTGAATTTTGCTTTTTATTATCAATGGAGAGTCTTTAACTGAAAAAACAAACAAAACAAAACAAAAAACAAGCTAGACCAAGCAAGCAAGCAACCAAACAAACAATAACAATAGTCACAACAACATACCCCCCCACCCTAAACGGTCAAGCTTTTGACTTGTCATTGGAAACAAAACTGAAATGTCAAATTTTAGAACTCTAAGAGTTTCATGGAGCTAGAAAAACTACTAAGGGTTTTCATTGATGTGGATTTATTTATTTAATCTGTGTGTGTGTGTGTGTGTGTGTGTGTAAATGGTGGTGGTGTAAGTAAACAATTTTTGAGCTTTGGGTTCTCCTAAACCTCATGTTTATTACTGACAGAGTCAAATGAAAATATAAGATAACTTTTCTTCCCCATCTGGCAGCTTGAGTTTAGCAGAAATGAGAGCAGAAAGCTAAACACAGCTGTGAAGACAGAAGGTTGAGGAACAGCATCCTGTTAATGACTTGGGACAACTCTTAGCCACTGTTCACAATGACTCCACCCAATGAGGCAACCCAATTTTTATGGCCTTTACATGAAAACAGTATCACCAGCCCTCAAAGATTTCTGTTTTACATGAACAAACGAGAAGATAGTTGAGGTTTGGCAAAGTAAGGGGAAAACATTAACTTTCTTTGGGGGAGACAGTGAGGGGGAAGGTGGGAAAAGGAGAGAAAGGGAGAGGAGGGGAGGGGAAAGGAGGGGAGGAGTCACCACTGGAAGATTTTCAAAGCCTTAATTCCTACATAGCTTTTATTTATTTTCAGTCACTACACTTAGCAAGGTTCCTTCTGTCTTCTCCCCTTTACTAAATAGAGCATTTAGAATAACTAGCCCTTTGATGTCCTATGCATTAAAACTTGTGGTTGTTAGGAGATATGTTGGTCTCTTTAACATGATGAAAAATGATTTTTCAAAGGTATGAGAAAAAAATTATGTCACAAAAGATGGTTCCTGCACCTCACTTCATCCTTGGGTCACCTGCTTTCCTCCTTTCCTTTCTCTATCCCTCTGTTTTTCCCTCCTTCTTCCTTCTCTCCCTTCCTTCTTCCTGCCTTTATCTAAAAATGTTTATTAAATGCACAAAACATGCAAGGCATAAATTGATTTTTATCAATAAATAGAATTTCGATTGTCAGTGTTTAACAGTCATTTGCCTTTTATTTGCTCATCCTTTCAATGAGGAATTGTTCCTTAATATATAATTTTAATGGATTTTTAGTTTTGAAATATATTAAATTCTCTGCTACCTAGCCTTATACCACACACACTTTAGCTGGAATTCTTATGTAGCTTCAGTATCATTCAACATAATAATGATGTGGCGAGATTCTGAATGAAGTTTGGAACTGTGAAAAATTAACTTATATCCAGTGTGGTCAAGTGTTACAATTGTTTATTATTGTAATCATCTGAAAATTAGAATCCAGATGTAGCACATACATTGACTTAGTAAAGGCTGATTAGAATGCTTTATGCTCCATTCATGCTGGACAGTATTTTTTATATGCACATTGTGAAGCACTTTGCAAAGATAACATTCTCTTGTTATCTTAGCCAGACGCCTAAACTAGGTTAGATTCTGAGATAGAAAACCTTTTCTTTTGCCTTTTCTCCTTTCTATCACCTTAGCCTTGATTATAGTCATCATTGTTTTCTTCCCATGGTGTTCATTCTAGATAACAGGTGGTTTTGAATGATATTATCTTGTTAGGTGTTTGCCCTAGTGGATGGAATGAGGAGATTTTCACACATAAAAAATTATATTTCTCATATGTGGTAGTTTTGTTTGTGTTTTTTAACAGAATAATTATAGTCAATATATATGAAAAGTAGCCTGATAATTTAAGGGAGAAATATTAAAATTTATATCTCTAAGGCTACTAATGATAAATTAAATGTATTTCTTTGACAAAATAATTTAAAAATCACTTTATTACTGCAGGCTACGCACTCTTTCTTATTGTAATAATTCTCAGAGATTTCACACATGCATGTGGCTGCAATAGCTCTGCGTATTTCCTTGTTATATTCCTGAAACTAAATTAATTACTTTGTGTAATTTCATGAACATGCCAAGCTGCAGTTATGAATAGCTACTAATACCAAGTATTTACATAGAGAGTGTGGGATGTTACAATAAATATCTACCCAATTACCAAACCACTGAGGACAATATTGTTTCTAGGTAGGTTGGAGAAATGATAACTTCATATTTAACAGAGAATGAAACAATTGCAAAGTCAACACTGAAGTTTTGTTGAAGTCCCATGGTGCCCACAATGTCAAATTAAACTTTAAAGAAACCAATGAGCAAATACAACGTTGTAAATCACAAAGATGTTCAAAGCCAAAGAATCTTCAGTGAAAACAGGTATACCTTGAATGTCCATTCTACTAAAGTTGTAGAAATATTTTGAAAAACCTTTTTGAAGTAAAGGGACGTTAGTTCGGGAGGATGGCTCAGCAGTGAGCTGTAGCTTTCTGAGATGTTAGGCTAGAAAAAGATACATGCACATTTGCCACCTACAAAACAACAACAGATTTTTATATCAGTTCTCTAGACAGCAAGGTCCACATTTTTACATAAATTATTGTATTTAATCCTTGAGCAATGTCACAGAGCAGTTGGTAGAATGAAATGTTTCTTAAAAGGATGTCTGTTTCCAAGTGAGAGAATGAATGCCGATCTAGAATTAAAATCACGGTGAGGGCGAAGATCTGGTTGCAGGTTAGAATGTGGTAAACTAAAATTAGGTTGGGCTTCTCCAGTTGAAGGACTCTAGGGTTGACTCCATTTCAGAAGTGTGCCTGTTCCTCTGGGGCGTGAGAGGGCAAGACAGGACCTTCTGGAATTTCAAGTTGGCCCCCTGATTGGGCAATGAGCTCTGAGCCTAAATTTAATCCTGAATTATAGCTTTTTTTTTTTTTTTTGTAGTCTTCATTTCTAATATTCAACTAGGTCAGAAGAAGAAAAATGTATGACTACCTGTAGGTTCGGATTGTTCATACTTCATATTTGGGTAGGATCTTCATTAATCACTGTACCTGGCCCCACACCTTCTTCCACCCTCAAAGGATCTTGTCTTCTTCATCTTTGGTTTTGGCTTGAGTCCTGTTAAGTCATTGTTTAGCTGGAGGTAAATAACTTTGATTGTTTGCAACCACTTTTTCCTTCTTTTCCACTTTGAATTCTGCCTAGAGATCAAAGTAGGAAACCCCAAGTGCTAAGGCCCTGGTAACTATTTCTGCCTACACCCAGAGATTTAGGAAAAGGTGTGTGTTCTTGTGATTTGCTCCAGATTTTTCTACTTATCCTTTTGCTATATATCTATATATGTATATATGTAGTATTTCTGAGAGCTGGGGCTATTCATTTTTCTGGTATTGGATGTTCAGGCAAGGTTAGGAATGGCCCTAACTTCACAGGAAACATTTTATTATTCTAACTTTTCTTTTAAGATTTTTAGGGAGAGTTATACCCCAATCAAATTTAGTTACCTCCACCACTTTTGAACTATACTTTGTTCTGTGTTGGATGTTGGATGAAAGAGATTCTGAAAAATCTGATTTCACTCTGTTAATTTTTCTCAAAAGCCCCTCATATCTTGTTTCAGTTAAAGTAATTGTTAAAACACTACATATGCAGTTATTTAAGGTAGATGTAGTGTTTTTTATATTAGAATGTAATCCTTATCTGAAATGATCTTTGATGATTGAATGTCTCCATCTTGAGCAAGTAGCTGACCTATTTTGGAGTTTGCTGCATAGGCCTGTATTTCATTGTGCCCCTCTGTGGCTTTATACACTATTGACCATCCTCTGCATAACTCTATTATTTTTTGGCTTCTGCGCATTTTGGAGTCACCTGCAATCTCTCATGTTGTTTTTCCTTGAAAACTTTTCCTGTCTGCTCTTTGACTTATTTTTGTCCTCGACCCACTGGCCTTTTCAGAGAATATGCTTTATTGTCATGATCTTATATATTACATGCCAGAATGAAGAGAATAAGGGATGAGAAGGCAAATGTTCATGTGGGGTCATGTTGAGTTTAAGACAGCTATGAAATTTTCAGAAAGACTGTACTCTGGGCATTTTGATATATGAGCCAGGATTAAGCAAGAAATCTATGCTAGAAATTTAGATGAAGTACCCTAGAGACAATTAAACACCAGATCTTGCATATTTATGTTGAAAAGCTCAGTTTTCCCCTTCTCTCTCTGTTTTATTTTTATTTTATTTATTTATTTTTTACTTTCATATACCAAAACACTCACACACAGCATTTCACTTTGACATTTTTGGTCAATAAATGTGGAGGATTTACCTGCACCACAAGCATCTCTCTGCAACACCAGCTTGGTGTTTATTTTCATTTTATTTTATTTTTTAAAAGATTTTATTCAGTATTTTCAGAGAGAAGGGCAAGGAGGGAGGAAGAAAGGGAGAGACGCATCCATGTATGGTTGCCTTTCACCTGCCTCCAGCTATGGACCTGGCTGGAGACCTGGCCTGAAACCTGGTTATGTGCCCTAACTGGACAATTGAACCAGTGACCTTTGAGTTTGCAGACCGGCTCCAATCCACAGAACCACACCAGCCAGAGTGATGTCCTACAGTTTAATTCAACTCTGACACTGCTTACCTGGAGGGAGCACCAGAACCCACAGAACAAGGGCTCAGTCCTACAAGACTGCCCCCCACCTTCAGATGCCAACCAATCACAAATCCAGGTTGTGTGCCACCTGTGTATCTGACCAACTGGCTATAAATCAGAGGTTCCCCTTGTTCCCACTTCAGGTTTAATTACTTTGATAGAGTGGCTCACAGAACTCAGGAATATGTTTAATTACATTTTCCAGTTTATCACATTATTTATGATAAAAGACAGTCAGTTGAGGAGATTCATAGGACAAGATCTGGGAGGGTTCCAATCACAGGAACTTCAGTCCACATGGAGCTGGGGTGTGCCACCTTCCTGGTATGTGGACCTGCTCACCACCTGGA
This sequence comes from Noctilio leporinus, assembly GCA_004026585.1. Taxonomy (NCBI): domain Eukaryota; kingdom Metazoa; phylum Chordata; class Mammalia; order Chiroptera; family Noctilionidae; genus Noctilio; species Noctilio leporinus. The sequence goes on from PVIW01002810.1 coordinate 40,753, forward strand.
AGTTCTCTGAACTCCCTACTGTTGGGTTTTTATAGAGGCTTCATCCTGTAGTCATGATTGATCATTAACTTCATTTTCAGCTCTTCTCCCTTCTCAAGAGAATTGGGAGCAGGGTTTAAAATTACAAGCTTCTGATCATAGCTGGGTCTTCTGTGACCAGCCTTCATCCAGTAGCCATCCAGGAGTTCACCCAGAATTGCCTCACTAAAGTAAAAGGCCTCCTATCATTCAGGAAATCACAAGGGTTTCAGAAGCTGTGTGCTAGAACCTGGGATGAGAGACCAATATACACTTTCATTTTCTCATATTTAACTACTTATCTCATGCTTATTTACTATATATTCCACATTTTGCTAAAAAAAAATCAACTGAGTAAATTTGAAGCTTTTAAAAAATTTCATAAATTGGGCAGCATTCCATATTGCAACTAGAAAGGTGCACCAAGCCATGGCTGGTATGGCTTAGTGGATTGAGTGATAGCTTGCAAACAAAAAGTCTCTGGTTCCATTCTTGGTCAGGGCACATACTTGAGTTGTAGGCCAGGTTCCCAGTTAGGGGCATGTGAGAAGCAACTACACATTGATGTTTCTCTCCTCTTTCTCCCTTGCTTCCTTTCTCTCTAAAAATTCGTAAATAAAATCTTTAAAAAAGAAAAAGGAAAAAAAGGTACTGAGAGGTTGTACAGAGTGGAGACTTTTTATAGGAAGAAAGGTGAACAATGAAGCTATTAATAAAATAAAAGAAAGGACTATTTTTAGAGCAAGACAGATTTTGGAAGGGGTAAGGGAATGACAAGGGTTTTGAGTGATCTAAATTTATGGATAAATCTAGTCACTATATTTTACAAGTGAATAATGTGGACACCTAATATATTTTATATTATGGGTACCTCTGATGAGTTGAAATATAATTTTAATAAGATTATAAATTATCAGGGGAATCTGTATTTTAAAGGAACAGTGCTTTGATTCTTTTATTTAAAAGAATAATCTCTTGTAATGTAAATATGTTCAGGTTTAAGAGAAATAGCTTTCTGAAACTAAGTAACATCTGGAATATATATATTTAACAGAAGTTCAATAAACTAGAAATGCAACATAGCATGCTTTTATGCAAATAAAGTAGCTTTTAAAATAAACATTTTTGTATGGGAGCCTTTTGAAAAAAATATGATAGCATTATTTTGGTCTTTTTATATCACAAAGAGGTCATTTCAGTATCTCACTTTATTTAGAAAACTTAAAATTATTCTTGAATTATTACTTTATGTACAGAGACTAAAATTGATGTTAATGGTATAATTGTAACATTTATGCCTGGCTGATAATATTTTGGTATGAATATATTGTACATGACTATATCTGTATACAATATTAATAGAAAATAATATATTTTGCAGAAATAGTATCATAATGTTCATAGTGTTTTATGTCTTGCTTTTTTCACTTATAATGTATCATAGACATTAGAATAGATTTTCTATTGTGTCACAGTACATGTTAATATTTTTAGTTGTGTTTTAGGTTAATTATAAAGTTAATATTCCTTCCTAAATCTTTCACACTCATACCTATTGTTTTGAACTTTCAAATCTATTGTAGTACCAATAATAAATAATGTATGGAAAGGAAATCAAAGAAGAGGCAGGTTCTCCCTTCAATAACAGTCTTTTCCTTTTTCCTCCCAAGCCCCCAGTTTAGCCATGGTCTGTTATAATGGGGAGAACTTCACAAAAGTGGACTGGACCCTCAGGCTCACATATCAAAGGTGGATTCTGGGTTTTATTTTCCTCTCTGGAGCTCCTGACTCCAAGCTTTAGAAGAAAAAATTCCTGAGAACCCCTTGTTAAAAATGTGCACCATCTGCTTAAACTTGCTTGAGCTTCTTCATGAAAAAGGTCGTCACATTTATGATCACTCTAGAGCCACCTCTCAGGCATCATCTTGTTTCCTGCAGGTAAAACAATTAAGGAAGAGCTTGACACACAGTAAGCACTCAATAAATAGCTGTTACTACTCTTATTACTTCAAAGGATGCTCTGGCTTTAGAATCCTACCAAAACCCAAAGACTAGACCCCATTCTCAACTATTCTATTTTCACTGGTCTGTTTAGGGGCCCGGGTGGAAATTTTTTTTTTAAATAGCCCCCTGGGTACTTTAAATATGCATCTAACATTGAGAAGCAGTGATTTATAGATATTACATTAGCTAACTTTATTGTTTTGAGCTTATTAAATGTATTTCTATTCTATTCTATTCTATTCTATTCTATTCTATTCCAGTTGTCCCAGTTTTGCCCCATTGCTCTCCCCTGCCCTGCCCGGCCTCTGCTTCCACAGTCAATCCCCACCCTGTTGTTTATGTCCATGGGTCATTTATACTAGTTCTTTGTCTAGGTACTTCTCCTACTTCCCCCCTCTAATACCCTTCCTCCTTCCCCTTTGTTCACTGCCCAACTTTAATTGCATATGAATTCTGTTGACAGGCAGTGTACTAAATGATTTGCATACTCATTTAATTCTCACAGAACTCTCTAAGACGGATTATTATCTCCAATATATAGATGAGAAAACTGAAGCTCAGAGATACTAAGTAGCTTGCCCCATGTCATACAACAAATTGCAGAGCTAGGATTTGAACCCAGAATGAGAGCAATCAGTAAAATAAATTATCCAGTCACAGAAGGGTAATGCCGAAATCTTCCTTGGATGTCCACCTATAGCAAGATAATGGTATAGTAATACTAGAACTTGGATTCTAGTATCAAAGGGCTAGGTAATAGGTCAGTACATATAGAGATCAGAGACTTGAGAGAAATAGATGTTCCTTGATATCTTGACCTTGGTAGTGTAAGAGGCAAGGCTTAAATTAAACCTTCACCCTATAACTGGGTTGTAAGTTAAAGTATCTTCTGGTAATCTCTGAACTAAATGATAAATAATAAGTAAATAGTAAAAAATAAATCTCTAGGAAACCTGCAGTTCCAGATTTGGCACTCTATTAAATATCTACTGAGTAAAAGAATGTTTAGCAACTTGCTTAGAAATGAGAGTTTTCCAAAGTTCTTATTACTTTAAATTTGCCCAAGTCATATTTTCTTGAGTTATTATTTATAGCTTACAATTATTATTTTTCTCACTGCTCTTATTAACACATTTCTTTAAATACAAGGGTTTTAGAATTTTGGTTAATGACTGGGCTAAGTCTTGACAAAGTTATACAGTAGTATCATTGCTCAAATAGCAGGTGTTGCCAAAAGAATGCCATATACATTATATTTTAATGATCATTTGCATTGACTCACAGTCACATTTGAATTTTGACATTACCCAACCTATTAGCTTAGACAAGAGATCTGGGTTTTGGGAAACAAAAGGGTGCTAAAGTTTTGAGGGAAAACTAGAAGGCACAAGATTTAGGGAGCAATGTCCTTTTAGGAGGAGTTTAACTATAGTAGAGCCTTGCAGAATGAGGGCAGAAGTGACCACATAGCTTGAGGATATCATCAAGTGCTTGAGGTAAATATGAAAATATCCTCTCTTAACCAGTCTGTGTGCTTCATCAGTACATATGGTTGTGGATTTTCTATAATATGTAGTGACTAAAAGCTTACAGATAGATAACTGAGGTATATGAAACTAACTGTTCTAAACTTACTGAATAATTAATACAAATTCCTAATTTTCTTATTTGTGAACTACTCTAAATTTGGAAGCATCGGTGACTGGAAAAATAATTAAAACCAACTGGTTATTTTATTTTTCTCTATTGATGCTTTAGGCCTATACAAATGTGACACCTGTTTTTCAGTCTTATAAAATTACGGAATTCTCTGGTCTAATATGAAGCATTCAAAAACTGCTATTGTTTGAGGCCCACCTATAACTACAAATGGATATAGATTTTATTATTTAAACCCCAGAAATGTTAAATGATATGTTAAATGTTTGAATGGCAGAAGATAAAGCAGTGATTAAACAAGCTTATTGGTGGGAGGCACAATCTTATTTAATGTTGACATTTTAATCAAATTGTATGTATTTCAGCCCTGGCTGGTGGCACAGCTTGCAAACCCAAAGGTCTCTGGTTTGATTTCCCAGCCAGGGCACATAACCAGGTTGCAAGCCAGGTCTCCAGCCAGGTGGAGGCAGGTGAAAGGCAACCACACATTGATGCTTCTCTCTCTCTTTGCCTCTCTCCCTTCCTGTTTCTCTAAAAATAATAAATAAAATCTTTATAACAAGTTACGTATTTCAAATTATCATTATTAAGGCCCTGACCAGTTAGCTCAGTTGGTTAGAGTGTTGTATGGCTATGGCAAGTTGTGAGTTCAATCCTTGGTCAGAGCACGTATAAGAATCAGCCAATGAATGCATAAATAAGTGGAAATTTATCTCACAAATCAATCAATAAAAATATCATTATTATTTAAAAATGGAACTATAATTAGTAGTGAAGCCAATAAACACAATTTTATTTACAAGGTGCTGGTAAAGACTGTCTCTTCTACAATCTTTTGTTTAATACTTTAAACCAGTGATTTCATTTCTGGGATTATACCTCAAAGATCCCCAGACACCAATACAAAATATATATATTCACCCCTATGTTTATAGCAGTAGTATTTACAATAGTAGTGATTTGGAAACAGCCTAAGCACCCATCAGTGGATGAGTGGATAAAAATGCTGTGGTATATTATCACAATCGAATATTATGTAGCAGTAAGAAGAAGAAACTCTTACATTTTGCAACAGCATGGATAGATCTGGAGAAAATTATGCCAAGTGTATTAAGCTAGTCAGTGAAAGAAAAATACCACATGATTTCACTTTTATGTGGAATCTGATGAATATGGTAAACTAACAGACAAGATAGAAATAGAAACCTAGATAAATAAAACAGACTGAGAGCTGCCAGAAAGGAGACCGAGAGGATGGGATACAAGATGATGAAGGGATTAACCAAAGAACATTTATGCACAACCCAAGGACATGGACAACAGTGTGGGGATTGACTTGGAGTGGGGAGAGGGTGGGGCTGGTTAAGGTAGGCGAAGGGGAGAAAATTGAAAACTGTTACAGCTTAAACAATAATAAAAATAAATGTAAAAATATACATGTCATGGAAGGCAGTCTACATTTTAAAAATAGAGTTAATACTAAGGCATTGATTTTTATACATTTAGTTATGGAAAATAACACTTATTTTTTAGATTCTGTTATTTCTTTATTGCATTTGTACTGAGAAAACCATACATAATTTTCTTTCTACAAATGTTTAACTATTGAATTTCAGTGATATGGAACAAAATGTTTAAGTTTTGTTTTGCCCAAGTATTAGAAACATAAGATTATTTTCTTAAAGTTCGACTAAAAGCTGACTCTTTAAGTAGTTTTTTTGGTGACCAAATACTGAGCTACTTTTTTTCTCATCCTATGCACAGTTGATTGTTTTTGTGTGGATATAATAATGATGTCTTTAATTTATAATTTTAATATGTTCATGGCTTGTTTGATAAACTACTAGAAAATTACTTACTTTGTGATAATTGAAGAGGTATTTCATTTTTTAAAAGAGATAGAGAGTTGTAAGGAAGTTGGATGCTTTCTTAAAAAGTTTATCAATGAGCTATATTAGAGTGAGACCTTATACATTGTCTTATACATTGATAAATCTAGATGTTGACTTGAAGTCCAGGTATAGCCTCTGATTTTTCCTCATTGTTGAATTTTACAAAGGAATTCCAACAGAGCAGGAGAGAATTATTAAGTGGCCGCGAAGCAGTGAGCAGGTACACATGAGCATTTGTATCTCAGGTCATTATTACAGGTGTGAGCCCAAATCAGTCTTGTCTTTTCATCGCATTGGACCCATACTTCCACTTTTAAAATCCATCTTTAACTCCTCCTTTTTGTTATTGTTTTTTTTTCATCTAAAAGAAATTTTTCTGACAATTTTCAAAACTGATGACACCCAGGTTTATAAATTGCTCATGAGCAAGGGAGAAACCAAACTAAACAATCCTTTTATCAGTAGCTCAAAACCATTGTTTTCTGGGTTTCCAAAGCCTATTTTTCAATAATCAAAAAGGGTCAAACTCTGTTTTCACATTCCTATTCCCTTCTGGTTTCCAGAACACAACAGCCAAATCTTTGTTTTTTCCCCCTTGCTAGTTGCCGTAAGAATTACACAGCTCAATTAAGTGAAAGACTCAGCACTGTGTGGTTCCTACAAGTGGCTGAAGGGATTTTGAAATAGGTTAATGCTTCTGATTGTTTGCTTATATTGATTTTTAAGATGATTATATTTCATTTATGAGGGAAAACGTGGACTTGAATGTGAACTGCCTTGAGGGTAAACTAGGCTTCTTACAGGTTGAAAAATTGTATATGAATTTCCCATGATTCACAGAAAATGAAGAGAGAATATGCTGACAAATGTTTCTTTCATTTTAAGAAAATGCTATGGCTTTAGATAACCTATCTAGTCCAAAATGTTGAATTAGTTTAATAGAATTGACCCTTTTTCATAGCCATCAAAAGCAGAAACAAAAGGTAATCCGTTCTAACTCTGTTCTAAAGAGAGGTCAAACAGGTTGCTTATCAAGGGCAGAGTGGTGTTGGGGTGGAGAAAATGCTGTCTTGGATGGGACAGCTAGTCAACTCCTCCCTGCCTGACTTCTGAGATTACTTACCACCTTTCCAAAGTCTGCTGCTGATGTCCCTCACATTAAAGCAGAATTGCTGTAGTTCCGGAATGCTGAGGCAAATGTATTTCCTTTTTTGCAGTACTGACTTGAATTTTTTGGATCTATTTCAAGTGGAGCAGATGACTAATCACCCCCTTCTGCTTGTTGATAATGGGTTGTCTATAAAACCTTGTTTTTGTATGGTTACCTTATTGCGAGGTTCATGTCTTTTGAGGGACATTCACAACTGAAAGGCAAGGAAAATGTCCACTCTAGGGTATAGTAAAGCTGACAGGGAAAAAAAAGAAAAAGAAAAGAACCACTAAATGACTTGGCTGTTGTTTTGTAGTTTCCTGAGAGAAAGTGGCCTTGACCCCTATGCATTACTGCTTTTGAGATTATAACAGCAGATGGTACAAAATGACAGTTGGTGAAGACAACTAAAGGTGTTTATAACATTGCAGGGTTGTGCAGGTGACTTTAAAAACACACGATTTGGAAGTGATAAAAAGTGATGACTGGCAGTAGAGATAATAAAGCCACTTGCCCCTTGACGCATTGTCCTTTTTTCTTTTTTTCTTTTTTTTTTTTTTATTGCATCTGATTGCAAATTGAAGTGGAAAAAAATTAACCGTACTCAGAAAAGAGTATCAGCCTCTGCCTCAGTGGCTTTTCAGAATTAAAAAACTTTAGTCTTTGAATTTTAGATTTGATTTTTTAAAATCCATTTGCCTGCTGGTTGGCATACAAAGAGATATAACCAATAAAATGAAAGACCCACAGTGCCGTGTTTCATAGCAAGGGCCTGGAGGGATTCTGAGCCAGGTTAATGGATCTGATGGTTTTTCCTTCATTGGTTTTTAAGATGATTATATTTTATTTATAGGTGAGAAAATAATAGTTAATCTTAGATTTATTGAAAACTTATTGCAAGGCTGCATGAACTGATAGCAATAATAGTACATTTAGGGCAACAAAACTAGATTTGTCTTTAATCTCCTACATGTGAATATGCAGTGAATCTATTGGCTTGAAATTATGTGTACTCTAACCCATGACTGAATTCAGGTAAGGAAGAATGGTATATTTTAGGCTTCTCTGACAGATTTTATTACACAGAGATTTGGTACACTGGAGGTGTTTCTTTTGTAAAAACTATGAAAAATCTAGGAGCTAAAAAAGCTCAGGGATATTAGCATGTTGTTCTCTGAAGACTTTAAGAATTGATTTCCAAGTCAGTCAAACATATATTGGTCAGCTAAAAGGCCTACTGGTCAACCACAAAAAAGTTTGTTCAGAGGTTTGAATCTTTTTCTAAGATTCAGAAAAACTAGGCATATTAGCTTATCGTTACTCAGAATACCATTGTGTTAAAACTATTATAATTTGCTTTTATGTCCTAAATGAGTTCAGGGATTTTTTGTATTGGGAGCAACTGTATTCCTATTAGCCAAGCATGGACAGCAATTTTGCCCAATAAGGATAGAATGCTGAATCTTTGTCTCTTAAAGGAGTGAATAATTTTCAATATGGTCATTTCATAACCATGACTCAGAAATGCCAGCTAGTGGCCTTTAATATGAAATGTTTATTAGAGATCAGGGATGGAGAGGCAAAAGCGTACTCCCCAGCAATTTAATAGGTCAAGATTTTTTAGGTAATTGAACATTTATGTAGAGGAGAGAAAAATATTCAAAGTGTGCTCTAAAGAGAAAACTTTAATCACTCAAAGTAAGAACGTAGCATTGTTATAAAGTATTTCAAAGTTTACTTGTGTTAAAAGTGCTATATAGTGCTCACTTTGGCAGCACATATACTAAATTAGACCAATACATAGTACCCTTGTGCAAGGATGACATGCGAATTATTGGAATATTTTATTGTTTTGCATTTTCAGCCATAAGTGCAACATTTATGTACAAAACAAAATAGCTTAATGTAATGTAACAGGTTAGTAATATTAAAAATGTATTACTGCAAGTGATCTGCTATTAAGCCTAATGAGACATCTAACAAGTTTATACACATGTCAGTGAGCAGATATAGTTTCCTAATTTATAGAATGGTTCTCTTTTGAAAACTAGTGACAGACACATTTGGATCACATTTATCCATTCATAAAGCTCAAGATTTGATTGCGGTCATTTTTCCAAAATATGCCATATTAACTTATACTGCAGCTAATATGAATGAATGATGGAGGTTGATTCTTACCTGTGTTCAATAACTTAAGCATATTACAATTTTTAAGAGTTTATTTGAGCAGGAATTGATTCAAACTGGTCAGCATCAAACTGGAAGTGGTTAGGAGTTAAAGACTTTTACAGGGAGGAGGCAGAAGCAAACTGAGGTAACTGTGGGACGGTCATGGCTGAAGGCCTTGCCTTGTTGAGAGAAACCTAGGAGGCCATTTGTGGGCAGCTACCCTTAGGTTTTGCTGTCTTCACCTGTAGGCACTTACAGGCTTAGGTTTTGGTTTGCTTAAGCAGGCTGCTAAAGGCAGGAGAACAACCTTAGTCTAAGGGCCTCCATGTTTAATTAATTTAACACTGATAAGGGTAACATTCATTTTCAGAACACACTATGGCCTTGTTTTCCACAAAACTTAATGTGCGTGCCTAGTCTCCTTCAGTTAAATGGGACAGTATATGAAAATAACTTCCTACCACAATGACACATACAAATTTCTTCAGCAAGAGCAAACCAACATTCTACAGTGGACAGACACCAAAAGGCATTGACTCTTCATGTCTGAATCCAGGACATAATCAAAGTAAGAGGATAGAGAAACAAAACAGTAATGGAATTAATGAGGTTTCCTCATTTGCTTGATTATTCCTTGCTTGTTTGATTAATCCGTATTAATTGAAGTTCTATGTGTTTCAGAAGTTGTAGCTCAAGTTCATGAAACTCCGGATGAAAAGAAAAGAGCTATTTTTTTAAAGAAACATTTTGATAACGAAACATCAATAAGTAAAGTTTTACATTTACTTTAAATTCATGTAGCATTTTCCTGCTAGAAAATGAAGAAATTCGTATAAATCTTTATCCTGTATATAAAAATATACTACCCTTTGCAACAACATGGATAGAACTGGAAAGTATTATGCTGAGTGAAATAAGCCAGTCAGTGAAAGACAAATTCCCTATGATCTCACCCATTACAGGACACTAATGAACAAAACAAACAAACAAGAACAACAGAATCAGATACATGAATACAATGAATAGACCTTCAGTGGGCAGAGGGGAGGGGGAGGAGTAGGCAAAGAAGGGGAGCAGTTTAGTCAAGGAACTAGCATGGAAGAACCATGGACATGGACAACAAGGGGGATTGACTTTGGTGGGGAGTGGGTGGGTGGGAAGGGGAGAGAAGAGAGGAGAAATGGGATGGATGTAGTACAACAGCAATAAAATAAAATTTAAAAAATATATATACACAGAATATTTGAGAAGTATTTTTTATTATTTATTTTTTAAATTTTTATTCATTTATTTTTTAAAAGATTTTATTTTCTCCAAAGAGAGGGGAAGGGAGAGAGGCAGAGAGGGAGAGAGACATCAATGTATGGTTGCCTTTCACTTGCCTCCAGCTATGGACCTGGCTGGACACCTGGCTTGTAACCTGGTTATGTGTCCTGGCTGGGGATTCGAACCAGCAACCTTTGGGTTCTCAGGCCAGTGCCTTATCCATTATACTACCAGCCAGGGCCGAGAAGTATTTTTTTAAAGAGCCAAATAAAAATGTGAAAAGCTAGCACTAATGTACTCATCACATTGTCTTAGTCATGTCTGTGGTAGTTATGGCAGAGGCTTTTCATTGTCTACTCAATGTCTACCTTTTCTTTTTAATTTAAAAATTCCCAGGTTTCCCTATAGCTAAGAATGGCTACATTTCTAAGGTCTCTCCAATGACATATAAGTTGCATATAGTTGTATGGGCAGAAAGAAAACTTCCTTAAATGGAGAGAGGGGCGGTCTTACTGTCAATATATTTTTTTGCTAGAGCTCCAGCAGCCAGATTGACCTTGAGGATTAAGATTAGTGAAGGGAGCCCTGGCTGGTGACACAGTGGATAAGGCCCTGGCCTGAGAACCCAAAGGTCATTGGTTCGATTCCCCAACCAGACACATAACCAGGTCTCCAGCCAGGTCTCCAGCCAGTTCCATAGCTGGAGGCAGGTGAAAGGCAACCATACATTGATGTTTCTCTCTTTCTCTCTCTCTCTCTCTCTGCTTTTCTCCCTTCCTCTCTCTCTAAAATAATTAATAAAAATCTTTAAAAAAAAGAATAGTGAAGGGAACTTGTAGAAGACATGGTGCTGTATACAGAGAACCCTAAAGATTCCACCAAGAAACTACAAGAACTGATCAATGAATTCAGTGAAGTAGCAGAATACAAACAATATCCAGAAATTAGTTGCATTTTTACATGCCAATAAACTATCAGTAAGAGAAATTAAGAAAACAATCCCATTCACAATTGCTCCCCCCAAAAAATATCTGGAAATAAATCTAACCAAGAATGTAAAAGACCTGCACTTAGATAATTACAAGGCACTGAAGAAAGAAATTAAAGAAAATACAAGTTAAGTAGAAGCACATATCATGTTCATGGATAGGAAGAACTGTCATTACTAAAATGTCCATATTACCCAAAATAATCTATGTATTCAACACAATTCCTATTAACAAATTGTTGATTGGCAATTTTATGCAAAAACTATCCCATATCACTGACTATATTTTCATAATTGAATATAACAATGAAACAATCTAAAATAACCTTCAATATACTTTATACATAATATATTAAAATGAAACTCTGTATATGTCTTCTATATAACTTCTAATAACTTTTTGTTATGATAAACTGTATAGCAGTTCACCTACATGCAATGGTACACAATAGGCTTTGCAAATATATCTAGTTTCACTGTGTTTTTCTTTTGAAGAGCATACTCTACATGTTCTAGTGGGGTTCTTCTTTATGCCAGTGACTATTTTTTCTAAAATAGGGTCTTTTAGTTTTCTTGAAAGCCTGAAAGGTGACTCTTTCTAAGCAGCTCTTTCAGAGGTGCCAGAAAAAGTGTCAGGTTCTGTGCTACATTCATTTGAACCATTGGTTATCCATTCCCTAACAACTTTGAGTAGAAATTGTTTGTATCATTTTATTTTGTAAATTATAGTTAGAGTAAAATTTTAATGCATTAAATAAAGTATAATTAATAAAAAAGATGCCACTTTTTATAGCATTTTAAGCTTTTTCATAAAATACTGTTGTTCATCAAATATTGGTCTGCTTGATTGACCCCTTTCATGAATTTATTGAAACCTAGTATGCATGTAGGTTTAACTATGTTATCCATAGAATTCCTCTTTTGCTTTCCAGTGGATTTCATAGGAGCAGTGTGAATAGTTGAGATAGCACACACTAGCCTTTTGTCTTTCCACGTGATAAGAATAATGTGTCCTTTCAATAAAAATGTCATTTCCCCTCTCTGAAGATTCTTTGATTTTTCTTTTAGTTCTTTTGGCAAGCCATGGTTCTTCCTTATATTACCACAGACCAGTGTTTTCTTTTCCAATAAGTTTTCAGCAGTAGACATGCTGTTATAGTAATTATCTTGGTAAACACAATGCCAAGAATAAAGATATGGCTCTAAGACAGAGAATATAGATTACTTGTAAAGGAATGCAAAAGAGACCTAATTTTGTAGTCTGTCTTCATTAAATGTAGCTTGTGAATTATCAGTAAGATAAAAAAAATGTAAGGATTTGCTTGAACTTGATTGTGGTCATAGTTTTAGAAAATATGGATGCTTCAAGAAAAGTGTTCGTTGACCAGTTATCTCTCCAATGTGATTTTTTTTTCTCATCAATATCAATAAACTGAGAAATTTCTCCATATTACCAGTGATAACTTCTGTCCATGGTAAAGTTTTAGCAGATGGTTCATAAAGATTTGTATTTGGTGGTGGTATAAATTAGTTTGAGAATCAATTAAATAAAAAATCATGATCAAAAAGTAAATCCATCACTTCACTGATACTCCATGGGTCACCAAGTTCAACAGTTACACTAGAAATATTTGTATAATCCTCCAAGGTTAGTATAATGTCATTTTCTGTTCTCTGTTCTTCAAAATCACTTTCATTATCAGATTCTATCACATTTCTTTTTTATATGTTTTCACTTAAAAAAATTTTTATTGTTGTACTATATTCATCCCAATTTCCCCCGCTGCTCTCCTCTTCCCTACCCTCCTCAAGCTCTCACACTTCTTTTTTGCCATTTTTGGTAGTCTAATACCAGATTCATAACTATCTTCTTCTTTTTTTAAAAAAAAATTTATTGTTGTTGTATTACATCCATCCCCTTTTTGCTCCCCTCTGTCCCCCTCAACTGACTTCTGACAGACTGTCATCTTTCACATCATTGCCATGTACTTCAAAAATCACCCAAACAATCAGAAAAAGCATCTTCATGAAATTCATTGAAAAATTCTTCACTGTTGTGATGTGCCATATTTGAAATTTTTGCAATACTAAAGTTGTGATAAAACCTGGACTATCTAGAAAAATAAATTTCTATAATAAAGTAAGCACAATCAAAGATGATTAAGAAAAGTTTTGCAAAATTCTATATTCTCAGTTTTAATAATTGTGTAACCAAATCCAAGTGCAAACACGAGTTAACTTGTTATCGATCAATAACTCTTGGGCTTGCAAATACCAGTTTGTTGGTTTTTTGGTGACTGGCCAACAATGTGTTAAGATACCAATGACATATTTCACAGAAATAGCACAAATATTTCAAGAATTTATATGGAACCATAAAAGGCCACAAATAGCCACAATGATCTTGAAAAAGAACAAAGTTGGAGAAATCATACTACCTAATACCAAACTATGTGATAAGGCCATAAGTAATCAAAACAACAATGGTACTGGCGTAAAAGCAGACACATAGATCAACAGAACAGAATGGAGTGCCCAGAAATAAATCCACACTTTTATAGTCAATTCATATTTGATAGAGGAAGCAAGCACATACAATGGCTGGAGAGTTTATTCAATAAGCTGTGTTGGGAAAATTGGACAGATACATGCAGAAAAATGAAACTAGACCACCTTCATATGCCATGAACAAGAATAAATTCAAAATGGATTAAACACTTAAGTGTTAGATCTGAAACCATAAAAACTTTAGAAAAAAAATAAACAGCAAAATCTTGAACATTACTCATAGCAATATTTTTCTGATATATCTTCTCAGGCAAGGGAAACAAACAAACAAAAAATGAAGAAACAAATGGGACTATATAACTGAAAAGTTTTGCATATCAAAGGGAACCATCAACAAAATAAAAAGACCACCTCCTGAATGGGAGGACATATTTCTGATATATCTGATAGGGGGTTAATATCCAAAATTTATAAAGAACTAAAACTTAATGCCAAAAAATCCAATTAAAAAATGGGCAAAGGACCTGAATAGACACTTCTCCAAAGAGGACCTGCAGATGGTAAATAGACATGAAAAGATGCTCAATGTCGCTAATCACTAGACAAATGCAAATTAAAACCACAATGGGATATCATCTCACAGCAGTCAAAATGGCTATCATCAATAAATCAAGAAACAAGTGCTGGCAAGGATGTACACTGTTGGTGGGAATTCAGACTGGTGCAGCCACTATAGAAAGCAGTATGGAGTTACCTCAAAAAATTAAAAATGGAACTGTCATATATGACTCAGTGATTCCACTTCTGGTATTTATCCTAACAAACTCAAAACACTCATTTGAAAGAATATAAGCACCCCTATGTTCATTGCAGTGTTATTTGCAGTTGTCAAGATTTGGAAGCAGCTCAACTGTCTACCAGTAAATCAATGGGTAAAACAACCATGGGGCATTTATACGAAGGCATATTACTCAGCCCTAAAAAAAGAAGAAAATGTTAGTTTCTGTGACAGCATGGATGGACCTGCAGAACATTATGTGAAATGAAATAAACCAGTCAGAGAAAGACAACTACCCTATGATTTCACTCATATGTGGAATATAATGAACAAACTGAACTAACAAGTAAATTAGAAACAAACTCATAGAGAGCAGGATGACAGTTAAGGGGGGTGCAGAGGGTGGAGGGATCTTGAGTGAAAAAGAGAAACTACTCATGGACATGGACAACAGTGTGGTGATTGTGGGGAGGAGGGTTGTGGATGGAGGTGAAAGAGGGCATAAGGGGGATAAATGGTAATGGAAAAAATACAATAAAAATAAATTGATAAAAGAGAATAGTGAAGGGGA
This sequence comes from Noctilio leporinus, assembly GCA_004026585.1. Taxonomy (NCBI): domain Eukaryota; kingdom Metazoa; phylum Chordata; class Mammalia; order Chiroptera; family Noctilionidae; genus Noctilio; species Noctilio leporinus. The sequence continues at coordinate 55,759 of PVIW01002810.1, forward strand.
GATGGTCAAAGCCCCATTCCCTGGTGACTTTGGAAGCTGCCACACTCCTACCTTGGGTGCACTTCTATTATTAGTAACTGAATGCAATTCCTAACTGATGTTTGTTAAGGGTAGAAACTAAAATGTACCTTTTTTTGGAAGGGGTATATATCTAATGTCTAGATTTCAGTCCCTACTATAGAGGAGGCACCTCTAACATACTGCTTCAATATGTGGATCTTTTTAAACTAGGAAATGTACATAATATGATCCTATAATACAATAAGTGAACAGTGGAGATTTATGATTTTTTCCTCTTACTGTACCCTATAATCAAGTTCAAGCAACTCATTACATCCTAAAATAAAGTATATATTTTTCTATTTTTAAAGAAAATATTATGTATGTCTATACTTTTATTCACTTTTATAGTCCATTTCTTGCCATTAGTTTTCTAATGTGGGATAGTGGAGAATTGGGATAATAATGCACCTGATTTGGGTTAAGAATCTCTTTATATATGAATATACTTTAGAGGCTTGGGTGAAAGTGGGATTTACCCCTGAATTATTGTGGTAATTGCCTTAACAGTTTACTCTAATAGAATTTATTTTGAATTTGAATATGTTCTTGCTTTCAGGATATATGCTTCCTCTAGGGAAGGATTGTGTTAGAAAATCTGTGTAGCATTGAACAAAACTTTTTACTTTGAAATGTTCAGTTCATACTTATTTGATGATGCCAATTTGTTTCCTTTGTTATGCTGTTTACAGCATCCAAGAAGAAAACATTCGTTATATATTGCCCAAGTCTTGTGTACAAATAACTGATATAGAGGACAATAAGAGATTAGGCAAATAAAATAAGAATGCTATTTTAAAATGTAATATTCTGTAACATACCTGATTACATACTTATGATCCTGGATAGATTGAACTAATAAAATCCAAGAAGCATTTTATTTCCACAGTGTATGTGCTCAGCAAACCCTAAGCGATCATTTTAAGAGGCTACGGTGTCCAACCAGTTTCACTTTATCTCTGGCATTCTCCCATAGAGACATTGCAATAAAAATAGACACTCCTACTCAGATTTTTATTCATAACTCCACGATGCTTTGCATTTGAGGGTATTTACTGCTTAGTTCAGTAATCCCATCCAAATAACCCTTTCAGTATGAAATGATTACAGTAACATTTAGCTGACATTGTTCACTACCTTTTCTATTGAGACATGGTGTTTCTTCCCTTTTTCTAGGCTCACCCTTTCCCCAACCCACCAGTAAATCAAAGGGCTGCAATTACAGAAAATCCTTCTTGGTTTTTCTCCACTTTTCTTTATCTTCATAAAAAACACTAAGAAGAAATGCAGGCCAGCAGCCTAATTATTTCTTCATATTGGTCCTGTCTGATGTTTCATATACCTTACCTTTAACTATAAACCTTCAAAGTCATAATTTTTGAGCTCTAAAACCCCTCTCTTCATATTAATACTCATAGCTAACCTTAGAAGGTGTAGAATCTTTGCCTTATTTTTCCAGTGGAAAATGTACTGTGACACCCAGAGCTGTTTTCATCAACTGAGTGATCAGAGATAGAATTATATAATGGCATGTATCCACCACTATAATATCTTACAGAGTATTTTCACTGCCCTAAAAATCCTTTGTGCTGTGCATTCATTTTCCCTTTCTCATCAATCCCTGGCAACCGCTGATCTTTTTACTATCTGCATTGTTTTGTCTTTTTCCAAGCTATATATGAACTCATACACTTTTTGGAATAAATTATTTTACTTAGTAACATGCATTTAAGTTTCTTCCGTGTTTTTTTCATGGCTTGGGAGCTCATTTCTTTTTAGAGCTGAATAATGTTCCACGGTTGTACCTACCACAGGTTTATCTATTCACCTCCTAAAAGACATCTTGGTTGCTTCCAAGTTTTGGCAATTAGGCGTAAAGCTGCTGCAATCTACCTCCACGGGCAGGTTTTTGTGCAGGTGGTTTATGCATTAGGCATAAGGTTTCAATTCTTTGGTAATTGATTTTTTTTAAAGTAAGTTCATTCAATCGAGATGTATTTACTCTTACCTTCTTATGTGCCAGGCACTGTGCTAGTTTCTGGAGTAAACTGATGCCTGCCTTCATGACTGTTGGTTTGTTGTCCCTGGAGAATGTAGTATTCATCAGTGTATTCATGGATTCCAGCACTTTTCTTGATAGATACATATAGAATAAACATCTGTATAAAAGTGACTGAGAAAGCCATAAAGGAAAACAGTAAGAAACAAGCAAAGGCAAACAAAAACAAACCAGGAGGCAGTACATTCTGTCCTCTGTATCTGCAGGTTCCATACCAGGAGATTCAGCCAACCACAGATCGGGACTAGTCAGAAATGAAGGTCACATACTTGCTGAGGGAGGTCTACTGTGTAGTTAGGCCTACAATGATTGCATCTGTACTGAACATGTACAAAAATGTTTTTACATTATTCCCTAAGTTATAAAGTATAATAGACAATTACCTAGCATTTATTTTTATTAGGTAGTATAAGGAATCTAGAGATGATTTTAAGTATGCAGGAGAACATGCATAGTTATAAGCTAATAGAACACCATATTCTATAAGGGACTGGGGCATCTGCAAATTTTGGTATTCGTAGAAAGCCCTGAAATCATCCTCTGTGGATACTGAGTGATAACTGTGTAACAATATTAGACAACATTGAGTCAAATTCGAAACATCTTATATGATAAAGGTACTATCTTCAGTGAAAATCTGGAGTTAACATTTAGTGCTGTCCAATGGAGCATCAAAATTTATATTTATTCACTAAACATTGAACCCATGAAAAAACCTGCCTTAATTTTTGTATGTACATTAAAAAATTTTTTTAAGATTTTATTATTTTTAGAGAGAGGGTAAGGGAGAGAGGCAGAGAGGGAGAGAGACATCAGTGTATGGTTGCCTTTCACCTGCCTCCAGCTATGGACCTGGGTGGAGACCTGGCTTGCTACCTGGCTGTGTGCCCTGGCTGGGAATCGAACCAGCGACCTTTGGGCTCGCAGGCCAGCACCTTATCCACTGTGCCACCAGCCAGGGCTTATGTATGTACATTTTTATATGGAAAAAATGTACATATAAAAATATGTGTATGCATATTTTGTATGAAAAATAAAAAAGGAAGAAAGATGTGATAATATCAAAATGAATTATTACTGAAGAAGGTATATAATAAATGAAGTTTTTATACTAGGCAAAGGTATTTAAAGTATCTAGAACTTACAAAAAATTCATCTGCAATGAAAAAGTGGAAACCCAAGAAAAGACATCAAATCCAGTAAGGAAATGCACAGAAGTAATATATAATTTCACGATCAACAAAACTCAAATCTAACAGATGTTTGAAGAAATGCTCAATATCAATAGTTATCAAGAGGAATGTTAATTAGAACAATAATGAGATGGCAGGGAACACTCAACAGCATGTGAAATACTAGAAAAGGAAAGCTGCAGGTTTTAGTGAGTAGTGAGGAATGCTTGTGCAGTGGGGGGTGAGGGCCGACCATTCAGCAGGGTGATTTGGTAGCATTTGGTGAGATTATGTCTGTGTACACCCAACAACCCAGTGACTGTCTCAGAGAACTACTCCCCCTTGACCCCAAAGAGATAGATCAAAAATTTCTTCTTCTGCCCTGGCTGGTAGCACAGTGCAAACCCAAAGGTCACTGATTCGATTCCCTAGCCAGGGCACATAGCCAGGTTGTAAGCCAGGTCTCCAGCTGGTTCTGTGGCTGGAGGTGGGTGAGGGGCAACCGTGTATTAGTGTCTGTCTCATTCTCTGCCTCTCTCCCTACCCCTTTCTCTAAAAATGAATAAAATCTTAAAGAAAAAACCTTCTTCTTTTGTGGAAAGTTGGATTCATCAATAGAATTGATAAGTAAATATGGCATATTAATATATATTTTAGGACCATATGTGCATATAGGAAACCAGACAGATATAGAAATATTTGTCTTGGTAGATTTTTAAGAAGAGCATTAATAGGAGAAAAGTAAGAAGAAGGATGTGATTCATAGTATAATACCATTGGTGTTGTTTAAACATAGACACACAAAAAATAGTACTCCATATTTTACAAGAATATGTGCATATTTGAAGAAGCATGGTAAACATATTTAAATAGATGTCTATGAAGGCAGAGTAATGGAGTCAGAATCTTGGCATAAAGTGGACAGATAAACCAGTGAAGGTCTTGGGTAGACTGGTGTCCCCAGTAGGAGAGAGGGAGAGAAAAAGGAAAAGCAAAGGGAGCCCACTCGCTAAAGGAAAGAAAGATGAGTGGGAAGGGCTCTAGATTACCAGCTCTCTTCACCTGTAGCAGCTCTTTTTCTTAGGCTCCATTATGGGGCTTCTGAATAAGACTTCTCTTAAAAACAAAATAAACAAAAAAAGAAAAGCTCCAAAAACCACAACAACAAAAAAAAGCTTCTAATTCTCAAAAGCAGTTTTAAAGTCATGGACCTAGTGGATCAAGTACTGCACTTAGAAGGAAGCACCTTACATTTCACAACCTGCCCCAACACAATCTGTGTGCCTTAGGGTAAGACCTGCCAGTCTTGGTTTCACCATCTGTTAACTGAGAGTAAAAGTCCTCTGTTTTTCTTAATCTTTGAAGATTGTCGTGATAAGAAAAAAAACCCTGATGACCTGATATTATATCTAATATCAATGAGTCATGCAAGATAATATCTGTTGCTATGTTGTATTAATGTATAGAATTGTTCTTGCCCAGAGGTTTGATTGTAGCACCTGCGTGCAGTAAAAAATGACAGGGGATCAGGTTTACAAATGTGCCTGTGGAAATCTCTACTCATCTCAGACTCCCCTACTATCCCCTCACCAAGTGAGTAATGAGATGAGGTCCTCAGATACTCTGCCAGTCACATACTCCCCCATTCGAAGTAGGTCTAGGCTAGATTCCCTTAGGACCAACTAAATAGTATGATTTATAAAATGTCTAATGTCTGGTGTTTCTCTTCTCTCTTGCTGATTTATCTCTTTAATTAACCAAGTGGTTCTCAAACTCTACCCTCTTAAAAATTAACAAAAACTCCATAGAGCTTTGACTCTTGTGCATTATATCTGTTGATATTTACTGCATTAGATATTAACACAGGGAAAGTAAAATAATATTTATTCATTAATTCATTAAAAATAATAACAAACCCATTGTAGCTAACATAAAAACACATTTTCCAAAGCAAATAACTATTCTAAAAAAAAATAATGATGTTTTCCAAAAGCCAAACAAAACAAAACATTAGAATGTGGTGTTTTTTAAAGTTTTATTTTGCAAATCTCTTTATATTCTTATAAATGCTTCCAGAATATGTTCAGTAAAATATTGTCTCAGAAAAAGTTTAAAGCAAGGAGTATACTATTTCCACAGTTAGAAATTAGCCTAAATTCAAAACTTTGCCTTTCATCTGTTATTGAAATAGTAGCATTTTCTGTTTTAAAATTAAAGAATCCAGGAAAATTTGACTTCAAAATATTTGTCTCAGAAATGATTTTATAAGGAACAGTAAACCTGTCTGGAATAATACTAGGATGAACTATGTGAAATTACTAACATTTGAACATTTTTTGGCCTTTAAAATAGAAATTTTTGTTGTTTTTTCTATTATGGATAGGAGAGTACAGCCTCATTATCTGTGTGAGTGTGTGTGTGTGTGTTTTAAAAATACTGCTTAAGTAGAATGTTCACCTTTGCTAAGAAATAGTTTAGGTTATACTTCAGCAACAATAGTGGTCTTGGAGAAGGGTCCTGAAAAAGTTTGAAGACATGGTTTATGGGTTGAGTCTTGACTAATGATGACCTAGAAGTTTATGATAAATTTATGTGTTCTCACCTTGTATTTTTACTATAGTACATAACATTTGTTTGATATGAAAACTGATTTTAATTTATTTGGAATCAAAATACTAGATATCAGGGGTAGATTTACAACACAAATTTTAAAATTGTGCATTTTTATGATTGTTAAACAGTCTTGTTGGAACTCACTATTATAGTACTGGTATAGCAAGAATACATTTCTTTGACTAAGAAACAAGAATATATTTATGGGCTTATCCACTCAAACCCTTATTGTGAGATATCTATCTACTCTTTAATCATATAAATGTGTATCTATGTAGTGATATATTTTTATTTACATTGTATTCCTTCTTAGACCAAAGGCCATCCTATCAAACCCAAAAGTTATGTAAAAATATTGCTTGGCATTGATGCTTTATATTTTAAAATACAAATTGTTACTGTGTTCTGGTATCCTAATGTGCCACAACCAAAGCAATCACTTTTAATTTATGGTGAATCTTAATTTTAATTATTATTTTTCCTTGAACTATATAGTAGTTATAAATTATTTGAAAGACAGTGTGAAATGTCAACAAATCTTATATGACAGTATAGCTTATTTAGTGTCTTACATCAATAGTGTTTTATGTTGGAAGTGGGGGAACCAGGATTTTTAGCCAAAAAAAAAAAAAAAAAAAGGTATAGATAAATGCAGAAAGACTTTCTATTATTCTGACATCATTGTACAGAAAATCCAAAGCTTTTTTATTTGTTTGTTTGCCATCATCATTCAGTTCTTTTAGTATCTAGGTCCACGGCTAGTTAAGATAAAATACCTGCATTCATTGAGTACCTTATCAAAGAATACTTAAAGCTTTCTACCACCAGTCTTAAATTATGTTCACAGAGGAACTCTTAAATAAATACAGGATAGTAGAAATGGAAGTACTATAATACAGAATATAATTTTCAGTGGAGAGGTCAGGTTCAAGAAGAGTATAGCCATTCAGTTACTGGCATCAAGGAAGCAATAAATAGAGCCCAAAAAGGAGAGGTCAGACCTGTGGGAGTCTCTGCCACAGCTTGTCAGGTTGCCGAGTCCTGGGACCACTTACCATCCTCGCCAGCATCCCACTCACCAGGCCACCTCGGACTCATCTCAGGGGAGGGGGGAGTGGGGGAACTGAGACATTGATGCTGGCTGTGGAATGGGCTCTGGAAATTTGTCTAAGAACCATAAATCAGTCAAAGAGAAGTCGATCTCTAATTATTAACTTATGTTCCTTTTCCTTTGGAAAACAATAGCAGAGGCTTTAAATATACTCAGGCAAAAGAGCATAAATCAAATGATTGCTAATTTTTCTTTTAGTTTATTATTTTGGGGAACAACTAACCCTAACTCTTTGAGTCTCTTCTCTTAGGAAATATTTCTGTCTCAATTATTTTCAAATTTCTGTTTTCTGACTCCTGGGTTTTCCATACTGTGCCTGTGGCATCCAAATGTCAAACAGTATACATATAATTTTAATACTGTTCTCCTTGTCTGTGGTACTGATCCATCTTCCTTTCACCAGTGTCTTAAACCAAACCTGATTTATAGAGCAGGTAGATTGGCCAGTGCAGGATTGCCTGTTATCTGCTTATTCTCATAAACTAGTAAGAAGGGCATGTTTATAGAGAAATGACCATTCAATTAAAAGCCAGGACAAAGCTTTGCTAAATGTTTTAAGTAAAAGTCTTATTTACAATTTTTGTTTTTTTAAGAGTATTTTTTATTGTTTATGCTGTTACAGTTGTCCAGTTTCTTTTCCCTTTGCTCCCCCTGTCCAGTATCCCCTTTCTGTCCAGTAATCCAACTTCTCTCAGTTCATGTCCATGGGTTGTGCCTGTAAGTTCTTTTGCTTCACCCTTTTCCTATATTATTCTAAACTACCTCCTGTCCATCTTGTACCTACCAATTATGCTTCCTAACCCCTGCAGCATTTTCCTATTTCTCCCTTTTCCCCCTCCCAACTGATAGCCCTCTAAATCAGGGGTGTCAAACTCATTTTCACCAGGGGCCACATCAGCCTTGAGGTTGCCTTCAAAGGGCCGAAAGTAATTAATTTAGGACTTGAATGTAACTACTCCTTAACAGTTAAGTGAGCCGGGCAGAACAAGGTGTGGGCATAAGGCGCTGGGCCGGATAAAACAAGGAGGGCGGATTCCGTCCAGCGGCCTTGTAGTTGTTACCTGTGCTCTAAATGATCCCCATACCTATGATTCTGATCCTATTCTGGTTGTTTGCTTAGTTGGTTTTTGTTTTGATGTCACTGACAGCATGAAATGCCGATTCAGGTGATGTAGAAATGCTATGGCAAGCAGGCTTACTGCCTTTCCTAACAATCTTGAAGTGAACTATTTAAAGTAACTATTCCTAAGATCAGAAATAATACCACACAGGTTTCATCCTTCAGAGAGCAGTTAGTCTCAGGAATGCCCTTCAAAGACATGTTGGCTCTCACTGTCTTGGCATCTTCATTTGAGAATTTTGGGACAATATCTCAGTAATGGGGCAGCTTTATTCTATAAATCAGCGATCCCCAACCTTTTTGGCACGAGGGACCAGTTTGGTGGAAGACAGTTTTTCCTCGGACCAGGGAGGTGGGAGGATGGGTTGGGCATCCAGAACAGTCAAGCCTGTTCTGTTCAAGATCGCTTCCTCCTGTGCGGCCTGGTTCCTAACGGGCCAGACCAGTGCTGCGGGGGGTCGAGGACCCCAGCTATAAAGAGCTTCAGAAAATAACTTCATAAACACAATGCAATTATACAAATAAAATTTAAAACTACTTTGAACAAGAGAGATTTGAAGTAATTTGATTAAGACCGTAAATTATTTTTTTAATCTACTTCTTTGTGACCATTTATGACTTAGCACTTGTGGAGTAAACTAATGCTAATATAATGCATTCGGAAAAATTTCCCTCCTGAGAGCCAGTGTGGCTTAGCAAAGTGATATTTAATGTTTTCTGTGATATTTATTTAACTAAAATGCCTGATTAGATGTTAAATAGAACAGAGGTTAATGATCTTTGTTATTGGTATTATAAAAAATTAAAAAAGAATAAAATAGGGTTAATGATGTATGACATTATTGTCTTTATGGAGATGAAAATCATGCAGTTGTTGGCTGCCATAAAAAATGGGCACCAAGCTGTGAGTAATTAGCAAAAGTATATTATCTTCTAGCCTTATAATTAATTAATTTGTCTGTAAAACTTTTTAAGGTGGGTCATCATTGGTTTCATGTAAATACAAAATCTGTACATAATTTTAAATCTAAGTGATAAAAGCAAACTTTTAATGATTTTCTACATATGAGGAAAAAAAACAATTAAATTTATGCTAATACCCCCCCCCCCCCCCGCATCCCCCACCACGGACATATGGAAAAGCATGGAAAAAATGAGGTGACCAACAACTTCCGGACATGAAGTGTGTGGAGACCTGTTGGAAAAAGTTTTAAGGACCTTTTGTAGCTTTGGGAATAATCAAAACTTCTGACTGTGACAACTTCCACCAAAACAAGGAATACTCTTGTTCATTGGATTGTTTCACAAAAGACTTGTTTTGTTTTAGTTTCCCTTTCTACTTGCTTTATTTTCGTTTTGCTAGATATAGGACTTTAAAATACTGGATGCCCAGGTACATTTGAATTTTAGGTAAACTATGAATAATATTTTGGTAACGCTTCCCTGCAATACCTAGGATCTACTCATGCTAACAAATTATTTGCTGTTTACCTGAAATTCAAATTTACCTGGAATCCTATGTTTTATCTGGTAACTTATAAGTATTTTAAGCTTTCCGAATTTTATTACACTAGCACTGGCTAATAAATTCAGACATGAGACTTGAAATGGAATATCCTCAAGGCATTAAAATGCAAGCATTCCTTTCTTACAATTAAATTCAAACTTGTGATTTTTTTCTAAACTATACTATCATTTGTTTATACAGAATTCACATGAACATTCACTTCTGTTTATAGTGTGTTGATCTACATATGTTTTTAAATAAGGCTGCCTTTTCCTAAATTCTTCATGTCCCCAGTATCATACCTACAAATTGTATGTCGAAGGGTATGACACACTAATCGGGAGTAAATGAGGGTGGAAACCATATGATACGTAGTGCTGAAGGCTACCTGTTGCTGACGTTAGTCATCTTTCAACATTCTCTCTACCCAGCATTCCTATTCCTAGTCACAAAATGCCAAGTAATGTCCAAAGTTCCAGATTTCTAAGGTGATTACTAATACAGTTTTCTATTCTTTCTATAAGCAACTAATGAGATTTCTAAGAAAGGTTGGACTATTAGACTCTGATAAAGTTTACACAAATATTTTTTGAAGTTAGTTTTTTTTAAGTAAGTTTTTTACATCACCAAATTGCTTTGTGCCCAAAGTGAGGAAAATTAATTGGGGGAAGGTATATTTGATTCAGTCTTCTTGTTTATTGGATTTTGATAATTTGCTTCTAATTATATGTTATTTTAGATAAAAGGATATACAGATGTTTTTAGTGATTTTTTTCTTAGTTTTTTAGATTCTATATCTTTGGAGGAAAATAGATAAATTTATTCTTAATCTTGATCCAACTAAGATGCAGATGAACAAAGGTGTGAGTTCCTAGACAGGATAATCATTGTGCGTGTGTGTGTGTGTGTGCACTGCTATCAGGGAAAAGTATTGTGTAAAAAGAATTTGTGTATCACTAATATTTACACAAGTTAAACATGTTGATTTTTATCCTTATGTTTCAGTTGGCTATAGGTGCATTTTCTTAAACTTGTTGATGTATTTTGTGTTCATACAGGAACTTATGAAAAACTCAAAGTCTTTGTATTGAATCCATCCATTCAATCAAAACTTCATTTGTACATAATACCTTTTAGACATTGAATGCCGTGTGGTCACAGATGTACATCAGGGTCAAACCATATGAAATCACCAGCATTTGTCTATTGTTTTATGGACAAAAACAATGATTTCAAATGATACAGTCAAATGTAAGCTCTTTTGTCTTTCCAGGAAAAACTTTGAAATATAAGCAATATAGTAACACATGAAAAGTAGTAGTCACGTGGACCAGTGCTTTTCACGCTTTTCATTGTCCATGTGAGTACATACCACTTGTATTTTTACTTAACATTTTTTCAATGAGTCACTTTTTAAAACTTAAGTAAATTTAGCCATTTTAAGCAATATTATCCATTAGAGCAATTTTTTTCAACCAGTGTGCTGCAAGGCTTTTTAAAACATGCAATACCTGATTATTTAGTCAGGGGCACTGACCTCTTTTCCCTTGGACTGTCAAGTTAAAAAATGGCAACAGCCAACACAATTGCCATATGGTGTGAATAAATCAAAATCATACCTATTGTTTTTTGGTCAGATTAGCAAAAATATATATTTTGGGTGTGTTGTAGAATTTTAGTAATCAGTTTACATGAACCATGAGATGGAAAAGGTTGAAAATTGCTGCATGAAAGCGTACTAGTTTGAAATACTAGCTGAATATTTTCTAATAGCTCTCATGCTTATCAGTGTTCCACAAAATCCACCTTACAAAGTGGGATAAGCATCTCTCCTTAGAAAACTACCACTGGTATTGATAGAAAATGCTATAGGAGTTCTCCAATATTGATAATTTTTCAAAAGTCTCTGAAAATTCAGGAAGAGATGTAGGTAACCAGAAGGAAATTTCCATTTTTAATAACAGAAATATGAAAAGAAATTGAAATGACATATTTTTCTAAATTTTATATTAGATTCTTGGATATATTAGGCTAACTCATAAGAAATTATCATTCTTAGTGATCAAAAATGTTTGCATATTGACAATTTCATGTGGCTTAACCTGTCTGTAGCAGACCATTCCTTTTCCTGAGGGAATCAAACCAATGATATAGTTGGATTATCTGTGAAGATGTGCAATACGTTCCACAGAAAGCGTTTCTACTGTCCATTGCCAAGGGAACTTGTTGAAGGGATTCATTCCCTGGGACGTTTCACAACAGTATTTGCAGTGACCTTTTATATATGGCAAGTGAAAGCACTGCAGGTAGTAGTGGGACTAGATAAAGTAGCATACCTGCTTATGTTTACCAATATCCTACTCTGATTAAGTGAGACATCTACAAAGAAGATCACCTTTTAACAGATCATTTGCCTCCTATCCATAGCCAGTCAAGTGGATAGAAGTATATCAACATAGCTAGCAGCAATAATCAGCCTGTTAAGTGTATGGAAGGCAGACAGGCATGAGATGTGTGCACATGAATTGTCCTCTTTTAAAGGTCAGGCCACTACGTTGCTAGTATATGCTTGAGTGCAGTATGCCCAAATGACCTGAGTTTAGTTTTTCTGATGTCATAACTTGGATTTCATAATATGTGGTGACACAGAAGATAGAAAATAACAAGAGATTTTAGTAGCATAAAAGAGATTTTTCTACCTACTGTAAAGCCAAAATATCTACGAAAACGTGTCTAATTTTTTATGCAATTATTTTTCCTCTTCAGTGTTTATCATTATTTCTCTTTTGAAAAACTGAATTTTGCGGAGAAATTGAGCTGCAGTTATGAATGCATGAGCTAAATGCAATGCATTATACAGAGAGGAATTCATGCAGTGTTAGCTATATTAAGTACTTAATTCAAATTTGAAAAAGATACTATTTCACCATATTCTTTAATTCTCTTTTGGGGGACAGTCCTGAGGATATTTTTTGAGTGAGAAGACATAATTGCGGTTGGAGGGGTAGAAGCAGTGATGTAAGATATATATAAATAAGTGGAATTTAAATTGCTGAACACATCAAAAGTGTCCAATAAATACTTTTTTAATTTAAACACATGTTCCAAAAATTTTGAAAGTGATAAAGCCAACTTTAATGATTTCTCTATTTTTATTAAGTGCCTTTAACAACTTCGACAAAATTTTCTCTTTAAAGTTTAGCTATATCTTAGTCTCAGATATAACATTTTGAACAATTTTAATGCATGTGTACATAATGAATACAAATGACTTGACTAATATTAAATATTTTATATAGATTTTACACTGAATTAAAATACACACAAAATCTTAAAATAATACTGCATCTAATAATTTTTGAATTATTATTTTCAGTTATTACTTTAACATATTTTAAAAATATTATCAAATTTTAGTCAGTATAGTTTATAATATAATGTATCACTGAGAAATGTTTCTTTGACAGATATATCTAGAAAGAAAACATGGATGTTGTATATTTAATGTTAAATAAAATTTTATGAGACAGCTTTAATATAGCTTATTTTACTGAATATATTTTGTTGGAAGTTTATGTGAATGCATAGGTAAACATCTTTCTTTTTATTTAATGGAACATCTTACAGTTACCAAACTTTTGGGGCAAAAGGAGATGAGGTATCTTCACTAATCGTTCCAAGATTTTAACAGAGTATCAGCAATTTTGGAAATATTATAATGCCATTTTTCACTTCCTGTTGGATAAAAGTATAGGTGCTTTATGCACCTATAAAATAAAAGTGATCTATAAAATAGATCACTTATCTATTTTAATAGATATTAACAGTATAGAATTATTTATTTAAAATATCATGTTCATTTAGTAGTTAAATAAAATATGAGTCTTTAGGTGGTAATGAATTTTCATTCTGCTTTATTTATTAAAATGCATTAAAATTAGGTTATAATAGTCTAGGGAATAATAAAATGAACACAATAAGTGTTTTGGTAGAAATGTATTTATTGCTCTAGTCTAATGAAAAATTTGCAGGTGATAACATTTTATGAAGGGGTAGTGGCAGAAATGCAACATTAGCAGGTAATCTTTTTCAGTCATTCTTGCAAATGATTTCAAAATCATTAGGTTACCTATAAAATCTGACAGGAAAAATTTGCACTAGCTCCACCCACATTAGCCATGGTGGGTTTCTTTGGATAAGGTCTTAGCATTTTTTTTCATTACAATGTTAGATGATTACTTCATGATTTCAAAATAGCCAGAACATAACTGCATAATAGAAAACCAAATATGTTGAAAATTTTTGAGAAGTTTGTACATTCTTCACAGTAGGGGAATGGGTTGGCAAGTCATTCTTTCAAATCAGAAGTTTATTTTCACATCATATATTTAAAAGCTATACATCAGGACTCTGTTTTGTTTTCTTCCATTATCAGCAATAACCTTAAAAATCTTTAACCTTTCATCATATAGGTTCAGTATTAGCTGTCCGATAACAAGCTTCACAGGTTAATTTTTTTTTTTGGATTTTTGCACTTTGGTCAGCAGTCATGCCATATAGCTCTTTAATTTCTTCAATGAAGCACCATGTCAGAAGGAAGTTCTTTCTTGTTTGGATTTGTGTTTTGTAACAACATGACCAATACAGTAAAGTTTTAATATATCATACCAGGATCATACGTTGTACATAAGAGCTATTGAATGTATATTATTTAGAATGCAGTGTTCATTCTGCCCAGTTTTCTTTTATCATGAATTTTGTATGCCTATGTCACCAGATTTCCCCCTCCCTTAATTATAAAGGAGAAAATAATCTTGATATAATAAACAGGACAATGGAAAATGCTATCTTAAATTTAAGGTAATTTAGGGAAAATTAATTTCAGTAAATATTATTTTTCAACACAGTTGAAGTTACAAAGCTGCTTCTATGCTTATGTGTGAACATAAAGTACTTTGAAACTGTGATAACATTGAAAAGTGTTGCCCCAAAACAGATGGCTTCCCCTCTGACCATCATCTGCATTGACAAAAAATTATTAATTTGTATAAAGGGTGTAATTTTAAGTCACCAGTTATTTTATCCTGAAACTAACATAGAAATGAGTTTAAATACATTCAGATGTCCGTAGTGATGCAATATTAACAAGAAAGAATTTCTTAGGTTAACTTTAGCATATGGTATAGTAATGTAAAATATTTTTTCAAGAATAGAAAAATAAATATGGGAGTTCCATTTTTGGCAATATGAAGCATAACTTAAAGATTTTATCTGTATGATATAGAATATTTGGTAGCTGTACCCAGCTGCCGCTAAGGTGCTCTGTCCGAGGCCCCCACTTCATCAGGCCCCTAGCATGACACAGGGCAGTGCTCACCCCGCACTGTGGCCTCCATCTGGGACTGAGCCTGCCTGCATTTACCAAACCCTTATCCTGCAGGATGATGAGGTGACAGTGACAAAAGATAAGATCAATGCCTTCATTCAAGCAGCTGGTGTAAGTGTTGAACCTTTCTGGCCAGGCTTGTTTGCAAAGCTTCTGGCCAGTGTCAGCATGGGGAGCCTCATCTGCTACTTAGGAGCTGGTGGACTCACCCTGGTAGGAGGTCCTGCCTTCACCCTATTGTGCCTGTACACAAACACACACACATGCACACACACACACACCCTGCCACCACCTCTGTGGAGAAGAGAGTGGAAGTGAAGAAAGAAGAATCTGAGGAGTATGATGATGGCATAGATCTTGGTCTTTTTGATTAAACCTCTTTTGTAACACATTCAGTAAAAAGTTGAACTCTGCAAAGGATTGGAAGTTAAAAGCAAAACAAAATAAAACAAACAAACAAAAACACCTGGTCCTCAGATAATTTGAGAAGCAGTGACCTGAGAACTTTATTTTGAACAGGCCCATGCATTGCTCAGAGATAGAAAAAATGTTGGATTTACAAATATTGGGAGATCATGTCTGATAGGTGACATGTGCAGATAAATAGCACTATAACAACAAAAAGCAAATAATGAAAAATGAACAATGCTAATAACAAACCTGCTCTGCAGAGGGGGGTTGTGTGGATACTTTAGCTATGAGTGAATGAAAAAGGTCTCCCATGAAAATCTCTTAACAATTCTTTTCTACTGCTAGTTTGAGGACCTAAGTCATATTACCTATGTGGTCCCACACACACAAAAAAGTAAGTATAAAGTATTTCTGATATGCAGTTTGCCAGACATTACCTTCTCTTTAAAAAATGCAAGGACCTAAGCTTGCTTTATTCTAATTAGTTCCCTTCCAACTTACATGCTATTATTGTTCAAGTTAATAATGCTTTCAACCTTATAACCTTTTAAAGGACATAAATTAAATATCTAGGTAATCACTAAAGAAATGGAAATTAAAAGCCGAGGTGTGAAATGAGTAGGAGGAAATGTAATAAGAAACAGACAAAGTAGTTTATAATTCTAAACATTTAATATGGTTATCACAACCTATGTTAATAGGCTAAATGCTTCAATAAAATACACAATTATCAAAATGGAAATAAGAAAATATGGTTATATGCTCTTTATAAGAGACACAACTGAAATATAAAGACACAGAAAGGTTAGAAGTAAAGGGTCAAAAAAAAAGCTATACAAGGCATATTGAAAACAAACCAAAGTGTGTAAGATACGAAGATTCTTAGAAATAAAGAGGGTGACAATATTTTGATTTCTGTCTCTGAACAATGTATGTGGCTTGTGAAACCTAAGCTTTAGGACATAGAAAGACTTAAAGTAAACCTATAGTGAGATAGTTTGGTACTTGGGCAGAGATGGACGACTAAACTGATGAATCGGATTAGACCCCAGAAGTGAACATGTGTGTATGTTAAGATTTTATGTAGAACAGAGCTGGCATTGGGAAAGGATGGCTTAGTAAAGTATATGAAACCTATAGTTCACAGCATGCACAAAAGTCAATTCTAGATAAATAAAGTTGCAACTTTGAAAAACAGCACTTGAAACTTGTGGCATCAATCATAAGAAAATATTTTTATACACTTAGAAGTAGAGGGTGATTTCTTAATATTAAAAAGCCCAAAATATAAAATAAAAATGTTTTGTCTACATTAAAATTAAAAACTTCTGTTTATTAAAAAAGGTGAAAAGATAAATAAAATAAGTATTATGTCTATATATGTATATATACAGTATCATGTATTTCCATGAATTATAAAGAAGTGAATAACCCAATAATCTAGTAAAAAAAGTATAAAAAAGTTATGAACAGTCATTTCTTAGAAGGAAAACACAAATTTTAATAAACATATGAAAGATGCTTAAGCTCATTAGCTATCAAGAAAATATCATTAAAGACCCAATGATACAAGCCCTGGCAGGTTGCACAGTGGATAAGTGCTGGCCTGTGAACCCAAAGGTTGCTGGTTCCATTCCCAGCCGGGGCACATAACCAGGTTGCAAGCCAGGTCTCCAGCCAGGTCTGTAGCTGGTGGCAGGTGAAAGAGAACCATGCATTGATGTCTCTCTCCCTCTGTGTCTATCTCCCTACCTCTCTCTTTAAAAATAATAAATAAAATCTTAAAAAAAAAAAAGACCCAATGATATAAATTTACCAGACATAAATTTAAAGACCTGATCAGATCATATACTCTCAGATATGAGGAACAATGGGCACTCTGCCACACTGCTGTGGGAATTATAAATTGGTGTATTTTAGAAAATAATTTGCCTTTTCCAAGTAAAGTTCAAAATGTATGCATATTTTGACATATGACCCAGGAACAGACCTCCTGGAGTTGCTCTCAGGCTGAAAGAGGAGACTCAAACAAGACTATAACACAAGTTCATCAGCAGTACATAAATAAATTTTGATATATACAGACAATAAAAGTTATATAAAGATCAAATGATATACAACTATAGACATGAATATATCTCACAGTTCCATATCAAGTATCAAATCATGTCACAGAAATTTTTTCTCAGTATTATTTAGCTTATGTTAATTCCAAATTTAGGTAAAGAAAAACCCCAGGTTATATGAGTATATAGAGACATGTGGTAAAACCCATAAAGAAATGAGAGAATAAATAATACAAAATTTATTGGTTATCGCTGAAAAGAGAGTAGGAATTGCCAGCAAGGAGGGCAAACTAAGAAGCTTTAGAGATATCTGTAAGGTCCCAACTACATAAATTGGTTAATGAGTACACTAACACTCATTGTATTACTATTCTTTATTTATTTATTTTTAAAGATTTTATTTATTATTTTTAGAGAGAGGGGAAGGAAGAGAGGCAGAGAGGGAGAGAAACAACAATGTATGGTTGCCTTTCACCTGCCTCCAGCTACAGAGCTGGCTGGAGACCTGGCTTGCAACCTGATTATGTGCCCTGGCTGGGAATCGAACCAGCGACCTTTGGGTTCGCAGGCCGGTTACTATTCTTTAAAACAGCATATTTATTTGTATGTTACATACATTCTTCTTTAAAAATATTTAATAATAGCTGGTTAAATAAGTGTATATATCATAATATATTTGATGAATTGAGGTCAATATACAATGTCTTATTGGAACATTGGGTACATTAAATGAACTAATCAAATGGAAAGTGAAATGGCAAAATAAAGATACTGGGCTTAGTTGGGTGCTAGTTGTCATAAAAAATGTGCCTCAATTAAAAGATAATCAGTATTCTATTTTCTGTTAATAGGGAAATATCCTGAATTGTAAGTGGTACACATACATGAATCAAAAACAGATCTCAAAAATATTTTTGACAACCTGCTATTTTGTCTGGTAAATAAATAGATAGATAATGAGGTTGCCTCATCAAGAAACCAACAAAAGATTTGGCTCTAAGTATTCGAAAGACATAATAAACATATAAAACTTTAATGTCTAGATAATAAATAGTTTAGAAAAATAACATAAGAAAGATCACAAAAGTTGGTCAAGAATATTTAATTTCAAACCAGGCAAACCAACCAGGTGACAAGCTCACTGTGTGTAATGCACATTGCCATGAGCTCCGTGATTATTTCTAAATGCATGTCTTATTTGACTGCCTTTACTAAATTTTTTTTAAGATTACATGAGGGCATTTATAATCAGTTGAACCAAAATGACTAGAAAGATATGTGTGGAAGAAGAATTAGAATCATGATAGGGTATTTATGTGTAGTTTGACATAATATGCCATCAAAACTTGATGAAGCCCTGGCTGGTGGCATCGGCCTGTGAACCCAAAGGTCACTGATTTGATTCCTCAGCCAGGGAACATAACCAGGTCTCCAGCCAGGTCTGTATGTAGCTGGCGGCAGGTGAAAGGCAACCATACATTGATGTCTTTCTCCCTCTCTGCCTCTCTCCCTACTCCTCTTTCTAAAAATAATAAATAAATTCTTAAAAAAAGAAACTTGATGAAAAGGAAAACTCCCTTTCACATTTTACATGTAACGGTAAATCGAAATGGTCTCGTAGATTTTTTCACTTCTGAATCTTGTTTATCTTTAAACAATTGCAGGGATTCTATTTGAAAAAAGTGTTTGACAGCATGACCTGTACTCAAATTAATAAAAAACTGCTGGTAGAAATATGAAAGTGTTAGATCTCTTCATCTCACAAAATCATTATCCTTGGTATTTTTTATGCTTTTAATTTTCAGATGTTCTCAACTCTACGTTTGTCATAAGTTCAACCTCAAAGGGACCATACAACACAAAGGACGGTAGCACCCGTCGCTCATGATTTCCATGTATTCTGTTTCACACAATAAACCAAATTCATAGCTTGGGTTTTTATAGAAATTAATTCCTTTTTTTTAAATAATAAGAATTCAGTTTTATCCCACAACTGCACTTGAGATGAATTGGAACCTTATGTTCTAGACTATAGTAACACTTTGAATTCTTAATAATATTTGGAAGGTTTATTATCTAATCATTTTATTTGTTAAATTTACAATGGGCATTTTCACAGAACAAAAGCTTATATGCCAGACAATGTGCCAAAATTTTAACCTTTTATTTTCATGTTAGGCCTATAAGATAGGCACAAGTTCATATTCTCTTCACTGATAGAAAAATGGGTTTAGAGAAGTTAAATGACCTGCCCAAGATCACACATTTAGCAAGTGATCTGGAATCTGTTCTGCAACACCAAAACCATTCTCTTGCAGCAATCCTTCTTGTCCAGGAAGTTTTCTAAATATTCATCTTTAATTTTCTTTCTTCTTGTACATCTGTTTCCACCATTTGTCACTAATTTTATGAGTTCCATTTTGCAAGTCAATCGCCATGTTCCCAAAACAGTGCTGGTTGTGCCATTCTTAACCAGCGCTGAAGTCCAGTGGAACAGTTAGAGGGTTGGGGCCATTGAACTTAAGTTTATACTTAAACTTTACATGGAAATTTCTCATTTCATTTTTCTAATATATGGACAGTTTTATTGTCAAATGTGTTTCTTTATCTGCATTTGTCTATCATGAGAAATGTTAATATGAATCTTCATCATGGTTTTAGCTATTAAGATATATGTATGTAAATACATCTACATATATCTAGCTATACTGGATATTATAACAATATCATAGAGACTTTTATCCAGGAAGAAATAATGCATGAAACATGTAGCTCTAAAATATTACTGAAGTCGAAAAGTTACTAGATCTCTTTCCTTAAACTACATAATTAAAAATAAACAAAAGTGGACATGCATCAATATATCAGAAATTATAAATGTGTTGTTGCTTGAACTAATTATATATTTGTCAATGATGCATCCCATTCCAAAGATTGTCTGCTGAAATGCAGCACTGTAATATACTTTCTGAATCCTATAAAATGTAGTTTTAAAATTAGGGTCACAAGAAGGTGAAGACAGGCGGTAATACACTTGTTGACCCTTCACAGGAATCCCAGATAAAACCCCAGAAGTTGAGTCAGAGATAATCACAAGATCTGGAATTTACAATAACAAACTCTCCATATATCTACCTGTCAGGCTTCTTCCTCTTAGGGAGCGACAAAAGGTCACTAAAATAGCTTTTTTTCCTTGAAAATGTTTTTGCTCTTTTTTAGGGGGTACTGAGAAGTTTTAGTTGAAATTAAATAGGGCCATTAAGATTCTTTTTCATCAAAACTGTTTATTCATAAAGACCCAAATATTAAGAAACATTATTTTTAGAAATACATTGTAGTAAAATTTGACCAAGAGTCATAACAACAACAAAAAGAAAAAGATCGATCACTCACGCAAAGGTCAAATTCTAGCAAGTTTTACAAGATCAAACACTTGAGAAAATTATAATTTAATTGAAATTTAAAACAAAATCCACACAATTTTATCAATCTTAATACAGCCATATGCTAAAGTAAGGTAGTATGGTATTAAAATAAAGTCATCACATTCTCAATCCTACTTTTGTTTTTTGGAATAAGTAGGAGAAATCATGAAAATACTGTAGTTATTAGAATTCCCTAGCAATAATTCTGTTGATGACATTCTGCTTTTTTAGAACTTCTTAGGCAATAAAAACCAATATAAAGTTATATTCTTTAATTTTTTTCAGTTCTACAATATTAACATGATTTGAATTGCCTTTACTAATACAAGAGCAACTGTAGTTAAGTATCAAAGAAGTAAATCCATGCTTTTAGTTCCCATCTCTCTCTTTCCTGGATTTTGGTTTAAAAGCAAATATTGCAGAACATTCAATGTATTGTCATGAATTACAGCATACATATGTCTTAACATAAATATACACAGTATGTTTGAACTTTATAATATACCATAATAACGATGTTTAGTGTTTCTATAGCATTTCTAAAACAATATAGACTCCCTTTAGCTTCTAATTTACTGCAAGTTTCAAAATTTTTAAACAACGTTTGAGTTGTTTAGTAGAGAATGATTCTGACTTTTTTCATCTGAGTGTATGAGTTAAAATCATGTGGGGGTGCTATTTTTGTGGTTAAAACACCACAATAAATTAACTATTATCCAAGAACATGATACATCTACCTTAAACAATTAAATGACATTTTTAAAGAGGAAAATACAGTAATACCTTATTTTCATATCTTATATGGCTAGAACTATAGCCAATATTGTTAGAGACAATAAACATTTTCAAAAGCCATCAATAGGTACATGTTGATACTTACCTAAAATATCTTTCTGGTGTTCATTCTGCATGGCCTTGTGATGTGGGAATGGGGAAGAGACTAACATTTAATCAAGATGCTATCTCATAACTATTTCTGTTTTACAGATGATGCTGAAGGTGTGGGCCATGATTGTGTTGCTTACTTTGTATCTTCATCACCTAAGCACTAGGTGTTTAGTACTTATTTGCTGAATAAATGAAACTTTTTGAGGAATGGTTGGTAATGTTGGATTTAAACTGAAGTTTGTTGGCCCCAGGCTAGGGACTTTCCCTCTTATCTTGAAATAAAAGGTCATCAAGAGTATCAAATAGAAGAGAGTGATGTTCATAACACAGGACTGTGGATACAGAAAACCTGATAACATAGAAATTAAAAAAATAAAACACCATGAAGTTGAGCTTCTGCATTATTTACAAAGGCAAAATATTTAAATATTAAGCATTAATATTTAAAATGTTACAGAATGAATATTTTAAAATTAGAGACAAACTTTTTCATATTGTCTAATTAATTTATATGAAAAATTAGAAATGCCAGTTGTAACTTAGGCTTATCTGACTATTTGAGACTGATTCTTGTTTATCTTAGGATCATTTCCCCGCATTATGCCTTGTTTCTGTCAAAAACATTAAAACTCGATTGATATTGACACTATAGTATGTGCCAACCAACTATCAAGTTTGAGAGATTGTTGCTTCTTGGCTTATAACATGTATATTCTCTTTGGTTGGTTTGTAAGTCATCAAGTTATATGACCAAAGTCAACTAAGATAACTGGAAGTTAAGCACATACTGCCTCCAAAGCTAAATGAAATTTCTTATCCAGATTCTTATGTTTCTTTTAGGAAATCTAAATTAACAAGAAATCAAACAGTATCACTTTTGCTCTAGCTCACTTTTATTTGGAATCAAGTTTGTTTAGGGATCATTTTTATGGTCTGTTAGTGTGGCACCCTTAATTCTTCATTGCATCTGATAAAAGGCATGCTCTGCTTTTTACCTTTTCTTTTTATTAATTTTTATGTGGAATTCAGATGAGGAAGGATGCAGTATTGCTTTGACTGTCTGCCATAAAATATAAAGCAGTAAAATGTCCAGCTGGTGATAGTCTATTTAGAATTTTTTAATGAAATGTAAAGGAAAAGACCAGGTGCTTAATTTTTACTTGCTGCATTTTATTTTAAAAATTCATGGGATCTTTTTGAATAATTTTTACTCATGCAGATGTTCTGAATATTGCAGACAGACGTTTATTGTATTTCCTTGGTTCAATTTTCACACTAAGCTTTTGCACAAAGAATGTGTGTTGAATGGCTAAATTATTTGTGACTCAGAAATCCAAGGATAATTTTTCTCAGGTAATTGCCAAATGACTCATGGCAAGACTTCAGCGATGTGCACCTTCATTTTTCTAGTTAAGATCTGGAGAATAATGGTTGTTGAACACAATGGGAAAGAACTTGAGGCTATTTAAGAAGAAACACCTGTAAGTAGGAATGTGTTGACTCATAAAATAATAGACAACCTCATTTATATTATTTGTTAGAAGATGAATCATTGCTGTAAGAACTGTTTTTGACAAATTTCAGAACTTTTTAATTCTCAAATATCAAAAGTACTTTTTCTTTTTAACCTAATATACATTATGAAAAATTCAGACTGAGTCATTTAGAATTAAGTGATTAGAAGTTATGATAATGATTTAAGGTTTGCCCCTCAAATTACCAGTATATAAAAAGCTCATGTTCTACTCTTTAAATAAAATATGGGTCCATAACTGGATAACTTAGAGGCTTATGCCTAATACCCATGGATAACCCATGTGTTTAAGTAATAACTTGCCAGCTTGGTTATTGATTGAATATGCATAGGGCATCAGGATATGTTTTGTGAGTGATTATCATTATCAGTAATGATGAGGATGAATTCATTGTGAGTTAGATTACTTCCTGTGTTTAATAATCTTCATTTTTCAAAGCTATATCATCCTGGAAAGAAAAATTACTAATGGAATCTATTTGCCAAATCGTCATTTAGTATTAAATTATAATGTATATGATCTTTTTAAAAAGAATTATTTCTCATTGCTGTTTATTCTCTCCACTTTGACCCTACTAACAGGAAGAACATATCTGCCGGGGGAAGAGGAATACTCAAATCTAGGCTTTATTCTACCTCTGTTTCCCATTAATTTATTCAAGCAGATGTAAAAAAAAAAAAAAAGAAAGTCCATTGTCTTGAATGGCTATGTATTCTTGCTATTCATAAATTTCATTCTGTTTTCCTGATTTACCCAAAATAAGGCAGTTTTCCTGTTGAGGTTAATTTGGGATATTTAAAATAATCCCATCCTCTGAAAAAACAAGGTTGAAATATTTTATCCTGGATATCAGTGACAGTCACTTGTTTTTTTCTATATTTAGATTATTGCAGTATTCTTAAGTCACAAGTTGATCAAGATTGTGATCTCATTTTGCTATAATGTAAGGTTGCTGGGAAAGAAAAGGTTCAAAACCAAAACCAAAACAAAACAATAAAAAACACTAAAAGGAAAAAATGTGTTCATTGTTTCTGGTCTTAGACACCATTTTGTAGCTAAAAGTAACTCCATATAATCTATCCTCTGATTACGTTTCCCTTGATTTTAATTGTACCCCAAACATTCTTGGGCATATAACACAACAGTTCATGCTAATAAAAATAGTTTTTGTAAGTGTGTGGGAGGTACAAAATAGAATTAATTCTGTACCTTTGAAAAATTTTGAGATCTGCACCAAATGCAACAGGTTTTCGTCATTTTAAATATGGCCCCAGGTGGGGTTAGTAGTCTTGTAAGTTTTTCAGTCTTGTGATGAGAAGTCTTTTGTTGCTTTCCACCATTGCTTTTTTCATATCTAAATAATAGT
The DNA here is from genome assembly GCA_004026585.1 of Noctilio leporinus. Classification (NCBI taxonomy): domain Eukaryota; kingdom Metazoa; phylum Chordata; class Mammalia; order Chiroptera; family Noctilionidae; genus Noctilio; species Noctilio leporinus. Next base: position 80,478 of record PVIW01002810.1, read on the forward strand.
CCTATCTTGCAGGGTAGAAAGGGAAGTGGTCCAGGCTGAGCATAGAGCAGAGCATTGTGTTGTTTTGATGTCAATGGTAGATGACATTATTCACTGTAGAACCCATTGCGAAAGACTGGCAAGGATGAAGAAATAGTCCAGGTTGTGTAACCACACACATTCACAGACATACACAGGATCAAAATAAAGGACCAAAATGAGTGAAATGTAAAACCGGTAAGTTCTGCCATTGAAATTCACAAATTTCATGTTTATTATTATTTTTCCTTGATAATGGACATATGAGAAACCATGTTGAAAATGATAAGTGCTCAAAGTTTCATTTTTAAAAAGCAATTATAAAAATATAATTACCACAATTGAGAAATAGTTGGCTTATTATAATAATATTTCAGCAGAAATCAATATTGCTAATATTTGTGTGTTGGGGAAAGCAGGAATGGAACAGTAAATAATGTGGAATAAATGGTCTGTAAGAAGTAAAGATACTTGCTTTCTTGCCATATTTCCAATGGAAAATAAACAAAATGACAAAATATGTTTTTTTGCCCATACTTAATGTGACCAAATGGCTTTTGATTTTAAAACAAAAATTGAGAGTAGAACTTTATCTTAATCGAATAAAACAATTGTGTGTGTGGGGGGGGGCGGGGCACGTGCTTTGCTGAATTGACACATGATCAGGTTGAGTTTAATAGTCTTCCAAACTTAATATATCAAGCACTATAATTTTTAATTGAATTAATTGGGGTGACATTAGTCTACAAAACCGTACAGGTTTCAAGTGTACAACTCAGTAAACATCATCTGCACACTGCATCATACTGTCATTGCCCAAAGCAAAGTCTCTTTCCATCCCAATTTATGCCCTCTTTGCCTACCTCCAGCTACCTCCATCCCTTTTCCCTCTGGCTCTCACCACACTGTTGACTGTGCCTCTGTGTTATGTATATATTTTGAGGTTAATTCCTTCAACTTCTTTCTTCCAGTCTCAATCTCCCTCCCCTCTGACAGCTTTTTCTCTACCCCCTAACCTCACCCTCCTGTAGCAGTCAGCCTACACTTTATCTATAAATCTGTCTCTATTTTGCTTGTTAGTTCAGTTTGCTCATTAGATTCCACAAAGGTGAAATTATATGTAGCTGTCTTTCTCTGAATAGCTTATTTCACTTAGCACAATGTTCCCCCAAGTTCATTCATGCTGTTGAATTTTCTCCTCTTGACAGCCAAATAGTATTCCATTGTGTAAATGTCCCATAGTTGTTTTATCCACTCATCTACTGATGGACACTTGGGCTGCTTCCATATCTTGGCAGTTGTAAATGAGGCTGCAATGAACATAGGGGTGCTTATGTCCTTTCAAATCAGTTTTGGATTTCTTTGGATGTATCCCCAGAAGTGGGATCACTGGGTCAAAGCAGTTTCATTTTGAATTTTTTAAAGGAAATTCCATACTGTTTTCCACAGTGGCTGCACCAGTCAGCATTCTATCAACAATGCACGAGGTTTCCCTTTTCTCCACATCCTCACCAATACTTACAGTTTGTTGGTTTATTAATGATAGCCATTCTGACATGCATAAGGTGATGTTGTGGTTTTAATTTTCATCTCTGATGATTAGCAATTTCTCATGTCTATGGGTCATATGTGTGTCTTCTTTGGAAAAGTGTCTGTTCAGGTTTTTGCCCATTTTTAATTTTTATTATTTTTTAAAAAAGATTGTATTCATTATTTTCAGAGAGAAGGGCAGGGAGGGAGGAAGAAGGAGAGAAAAACATCAATGTATGGTTGCCTTCCATCTACCTCCAGCTATGGACCTGGCTGGAGACCTGGCTTGCAGCCTGGTTATGCACCCTGACTGGGAAATTGAACCAGCAACCTTTGGGTTCGAAGGCTGGTGCCAGTCCTCTGAGCCACATCAGCTAGGGCTGCCCATTTTTTGATTGGCTTGTTTGGGTTTTTTGGTATTGAGCTATATAAGTTTTTAAAATATATTTTGCAAATTAATCCATTATCAAATATATCATTGGTAAATATCCCATTCAGTGGGTTCCCTTTCATTTTGTTGATGGTTCTTCTGCTGTCAAGGACTATAATTTTTAATTATAGGGAACTGAGATCCAGCAAAGAGCTAGCTTAGCTGACACCTTCACTCTTGGTATGTTCTTGTGCTGGGCCCCTCCTTAGCAAGTGAATGAGGTCAAATTGTGATTCAACTGGCAGATTTTTATTTGTTCCCTTTTCTGACTTCATGCAAGTGATGCTATCTCTGTACCTTCATTTCAAATATTGAGACTAAACTATTGTGTCTTTTACCAACTCCTTTCTAAGCATGAATCATTTAACACCTGTGAATCACTTTATGTCTTTGAGAGAAATGTGTAAATACTAGTTATGGGGGGAAAACCCCCACAAAGGTAGAAGTCAATTTTCTTCAACAAGCATTGGTATTTAAGGACTATAATGACTAGCTTTGTCAAGAAGAGTTGCCAGTATTTTGGAAAAATGTTTTATTGTTCCACAGGCAACAAGAGCAGGTAAAGTTCTTAACTAATGAAGAAGAATGAAAAGGAAACATTGAACTCTTCCCAATCGTAAAGGTGCAGGAGCAACAATGTAGAAAGAGAAGGCAAAGGCAGCCAGGATTACTCTGATGATACTTAAATGTGAATATCCTATTGTGATATGTTAAAATTCTAAATATAAGAAAATAATTGCTCTGGCTGGTGGCACAGTGGATAGGTGCTGGCCTGCGAGCCCAAAGGTCGCTGATTCAATCACCAGCCAGGGCACATCACCAGGTTGCAAGTCAGGTCTCCACCCAGGTTCGTAGCAGGAGACAGGTGAAAGGCAACCATACATTGATGTCTCTCTCCCTCTCTGTCTCTCTCCATTTCCCTCTCTCTAAAAATAATAAATAAAATCTTAAAAAAAAGAAGAAAGAAAATCAATTTGGGTTAGACTTTTTCATTGGATCTATAAAATCAGAGTTTTTAGGCATGGATCATTGTATCTTTTTATCCCCTTAGGAGTCAATAGGTTGGTTATTCATATATTAATGTTATGGAGTAGAAAAATCTGAGGTAAGGTTTAAAAAATGAACAGAAGTCAAGGGTTTCCTTAGTTATTAATTTGGTTTCTGTTTTTGAAATGTCTGTTAGATATTAAGAATAACAACAAATGAAACACCTTTCAAAAAGCAAGTGTTTTTACCCGCTAAGAAACACATAGGGAAGTATGTTTCATAGTAAGCAAGGAAATTCAAGATATTGGCTAGGTTTGCCGCAGATCCTCTTTGCAAGATTGATCTATACCAAACAAACATACACATAAACCAACACTGAAATGCTGCCTCAGTGATAAGGCCATGTTGTCTAAAAAGACAAAAATAGCTTAAGAAATAAAAAGCAGGGACAGAAAAGAAGGAAGGAGAAGGTAGGAAGGAAGGAAGAAAGGAAAGGTGAGGGAGGAAAAAGAAAGAAAAACCTGCTCTGCTTTGGCATTATTAGGAGGAGAAGGACAGCATTTACCTCAAAGGTTTTTTGTTTTTTTTTTATAGCATTGTTTATGAAAGCTTATAACAGGAAATTGTTAATGAAAGGAAGTAGGTAGAGCAAAACTATTAAAAATAAAATATGAAAAATGTATACTACATGCAGATACGGAGAAAAATATAGGTTGTTATTTTATTGCTAGCTAACATATTTTGTCTTCTACATGGCTAGGTAAGTAGTGGGAGGGGAGGGGCTAATTTATAAATTTAGTCCAATTTGGTCATTGCCATCTCATTTGGATAAATGCCTCATCTTTTACTTCTCTTTCCCTTTTTATTCTCCCTAAGATGACAGCTGAGTATATGTTCTCAAAGGAAAGTGAACTGATGATGCCTTCCTGCTCTTCTGTAAAATTCTCTGTGAAAATGTACTTTTGTGTCAGGAGGCTATTTGCCCAGCTGGCTGTCTTGGCTAAATTGGTGGTCTGCAGGTCTGCAGGGGTGGCCCTCACGGCAGCTGCACACAGTTTCCCTCTGAGTCTCTGGCCTCACTCTGCTTAGTCCCACAATGTACCTCATTGAGAGGCTTGGTGGCTTTCTACTCAGGTGTTTTCTGGGTTCCCTGTACTCTAGAGACTTCTAGGTCCCATCCATAGCATATAGGAAACAAATAGTTCAGGAAAGCTAAAGTAGCAACTCCTGTGCCTAATTACTGTGATCACTACCAAATTGATGTTTCTATGGCTACTCCAATGGTATGCTCAAACAGGGGCACCTGTGAACCAATTTCCTCCCAGAGTCCTTCAGGCTGGATAGTCTCCTCAATTTATCTAATACGCTGACCTCTCCCCATGTGGAATTCAGAGAAAGAAATTCACTTTTATCATCCCCAGCTTTCATGCCCTTCCTTCATTTTCATCTCACAACCTTCTAGGAATGAAGGAGGTAAGATTTTAAAAATACATATTTTCTCATACTTTGTAGCTGAGACTTCTCTTCCTAGTCTCCTGTTTTTGAACTTTGGCCTTCTCGCTCAGTATTATTCATGAATGGTAATGGGGAAAAGAAAACAAATGGCCTAAATGTATGAGAAACTAAGTTTTGGAACTATTTCCAGTTATCTGGCCCAGTGCAAAAAGAGCAGAGCTGTCAAGAAATTGGAGGTTGTGGAGCCTGGAAGGGTGAGATAGGAAAGGGCTTTAGATTCAGTCAGCAATAGGCTTAAGGAAGACGTTGGCTGATAAGAAATTCTACTGAGAGGGTTGGCAGAAAAAGATCTGAATTGCTTTTTGTGCTGTTCTCCATTCTGTGTACATATATTACATATATTATATATGTATTAATATATAGAACATATATTACTCATGTATTACATGAGTAATACAATTTTATCACATGCAATAGCTGTGATGAAGCACAACCCCATGTGTTGCATAGGTATGGGTAAGAATGGAGAGTTATTCCAGGAATCAAATGATAAGCAAAGTTCTAGAGAATAAAACTGTGGACAGAAGTTCAGAGTGAGCAACTGTAAAGCAGAATAAAAGCTATTTGGCTTTCTCTTTCCACAACTATCTCATATGAAAACTTCCAGAAATGAAAAAGTGAACAAGAAATCCCTTAGTATTAAAATTAGTTTTTGTTTTTTTTTTCCTTAAGGTTACCTCTAAAATCAAAACACAACATGGTGAGAAACAATTAAAGCTTACCACAGAGATATTGCATGTTGGGCTCCAGACCACCACAATAAAGCAAGTGTTGCAACAAGTTGTAGGTTTTGCCTTCAATCCAAAACAAAAACAAGAACAAAGACATCTTTGGAGCTGAATAATGCAAGGTAGGCCCCTACATAGTTTTCTTAAGAGCAGAATTCGGATTAAGATACGCACATTTTGACTTTAAAAAGGTCTACTTGCTTTAGTTGGATGTACTTTAAAAGTCAGTATTAAGCATAAATAATCTTAGAAAAATACTGTACCTTCCAGTCACCTGATATAAAGAGAAATTATTTTTAGGTCTCCTGATATTCTACCTGTATCTTAAAGTAAGATTTTTAAAAGCTTACAAATTTTTCCAAATGCATTTTGGTATCATTGGGAAGACACTTGGCTGGTGTTCATCTGTGTCATTTATTATTCCCTCTCTGCCTCAACTCTGGGCTTTGTAGGTGGAATTTCTGCTATATAGTTATTTCCAAGTTGTGCTTTCCTTACTGTATTATTTTTAGAGATAATTAATTCCAGAACTTTCACTTATTCTTTTATAGAAACCTAGCACCATTTTCATTCACCATTTTTGTTTTTGCCCTTCTTTAGACCTTGTCTATGGCGTCTGAAACCCTGCATGTTCAAGAAAAACAGCAAGTTACTAATTTATACTTTTCCCCCCAAATATAAAAAAATCAACTTTTTTCTGTCTTTTAATTCAATATAATAACTTATTTGCTTGCCTGACCACTGCATTTTATGCAACAAACTAGTCATGTGCAAAATGACATTTTAGAAGTGAGTTTGAAAGATCTGTATTTCATTACAACCCCATAACGTGAGTGACTCTTTGGATACTACAGCATGGCAGGGAGCCTGTTTTATAATGGTATATTTGAAAGATATATTTATTGTTTCCCCCACAAGAAAAAGCCAAGAAGAGAAGGAAAAATAAGTTAAACCTTAGTTTTGGGGCAAAGTCCCTGGGGCACATTTGGGGCCATCAAAAATCTGACCCCTCTTCCCAAATGAAAGCAAAACTTCCAGGAGTTCTTAGTCAGCTTATAAACAAAGAGGAGAACATACAGAAGTAATGAAATTTCCAACTGTGGAGAAAAGCACTCATTTATTTTTTTTTTAAATCAGGGAATGATTGATGTGGCTGCAATTTGATGTCTGCTTTTAAAGAAATTCATTATGTCACTGTTCCCCCCGCTCCCCACTGCCTCCAGCTATTTTATAGCAAAGCAGTGCTCCTCTTATTCAGACTTCCAAGGCTGGATTAAAAGAACGTTGGTTTATGTTTTCTGCTCTTCCTAGTCTTCACTTCCTAGTGATCTCCCATTTGTTACAGTAATGCAAAGTGTGAAAAAGTTGTGTTTATTTTTTACCTCTCAACTCCAGTTGCTTTTGAGATACCTGGTTATTTCTTCGGGCCTACTCTTCTTTTAGGCCAATATATGCAACACAGTTGGTTCCTTGTTAGCTGGACTCTTGACAATCTTTGCATATTAATCAGGACATGAATTAGGAAGAGAGGTTTATTTTGTGTTCCGCAAGACAATTTATAAAAAGTAGGACTAAGGAAATTTCTGGGCTGGAGATAACACTGGTGTAGAACTCACGCTGCCTTAAAAGGTTTTTTATTTACTTTCTCAAGGCAAGTTTGGGAGCTTACAATTTCCTCCTAGAACATTCATTTAAGACCTTTATAATGTACATACTGACATACAGAGACATCAGAAAGGCAGAAGCTGATGCTGCATTTTACATTTCATATTTTACATATCTGAGTGTAGATTGTATCAGAGCTGAGGGAAAGGAGCCCTCTCGTTCTTTGTTTCTTGAAAATCTCCTTGAGGAATTATAATAGGAAAATTCTTCAATAAGATTAATGGATAACAACAAATATGTATGTGTAAAGTAGCCAAGTCATGCCTGGCATTATCGGCATTTGAAACTGCACACAGAGGTCCTTAGTATTACATGGTTCTTTGTAATAGGAGCCAAATTCAAAATGCCAAAATGTCAGCCACTGAGCAGGTTCAAAAGTTTGCTCTAATATATGGTGATATCATTTGTTTCAGTTACCTGGGAACTTTCAGGGAGAGTGGCTTCGTTCTTTTCTACTTCTCTTACGTGGACACCCTTGTCACTGATTTCTACCTAAAACCATTTATGACTCTAGCAGATGTTCTTGATTTAGCAGGAGTACTTTTTGAACCATTTCTTTCCAAGGTCCTCCCCCTCAACTACCCCTCCCTGCTCCTCTCAGGAGCTAATTCCAGTCAGGTTGGAAATTACAAGCATGTTGTTTAGTGCTGGAATGATGTGCTGACTGATGAGCAGAGGTAGGGCTTGAACCGGGGTCCCGAGGAACAGACTTCAATAGATTAGAGGATCAGTCTACTGAGAAATGTGCCATGCAGAAGCTTGATTTCCCTTCAGTCCAACTTAATTTTTCAGAGTCTGTAACTGAGACTGGCAGTTCTGAGCTCCTTGTTCCTTCAGCACAATTTATCAGCACAAGGTCAAAGAATTCTTTTGGGCCTGTTTCTCATGAGTGGTGATAATTATGCACATAGACAACCCTACTCATATTATGTAATGCACTGAATGAAGTAGGGAGGGAGAATGGTTTTGATTTAGAATCAGAAGCACCGTTAACAGACCCAAATATGTCCAACATTCAACTAACCCAGGAATCACCTCTCATGTTCTGGATCAGATCCATCAACACACCCCCAATGAGGACACATCCTTCTTTTTATGACTATTGATGGGCTTTCAGCCTGACAATTCAGAAATGTGCCATTGACGCAGGCCACATTCAGAGGAGAACGCCTTCTGGGATTTCTCAGTCATCGGCCTAAGCGGGGGTGATTGGGGGCAGGAAATGTCTCCAGATAATGCATTCTTCTAATTTCTTTTTTCAAATACTCTGCATCTTAGCTATTAATCAGGGAAGCTCCCACTTTTCCCTGTCAGAGCCATTCACCCATTTGGCCCAGGCTTTGGCTATGGGAATGAACGAGCCATGCTCAGTTCACTGCAAGGCTAAGCAGATCAATGCTCCTGTCACTGTCTGGTTAGAGGATATTTAACATCACTACACAAAAGCATTCCCAAGCAAAGAAGAAAAGTACTAGTAAAAATAGAGCATTTGAGTGGATACTCTGTACAAGCCTTCCTTACACAAAACTCAGATGATTTTGTTAACACTTCAAGTGCTGATCGACCCTTCGGGAATGTTTATATTTCACAAGCTGGATAGAAGTAACCGTGGTAGCTATTAGAAGGGAACCACGGTAGCATTTATCCCCAGAAAATAGTTAAAGAAATCTAGGAGGCTGTTAGGCTTACCTGTGTCTCACGAGAGAGTCAAAGTTTTACATCAGAGAGAAAAAGTATTATTAAGACACTGGAGTAACAATAGGCCCAGGTGACACTTCAGGGCCACTTAGAAGAACTCCGCACAATTCATCCTACTGGACAAAGTAATTTATACCCACCCTGGTCACTTTCTCACTTTTCTTCTATTGCTTTCTTGTTGGATATAAAGAGACTAACCCAAAATCTATTGAGTGACATATCATGTCATACAATAGGCAGATACAGATCTGTAAAACATGCTAGCCATGGCGTTGCACTGTGTTGTGACAATGATTTGCAAAAACAAGCGTCTTAGCCATTTGTTATTTGTACCTTGTTTGCCAGCTTTACTTGAACAATTTTCCAAGGTTATTTCTTTTCATGTGTGGCTGAAGAGAAATATATTTCATTTGAAACCTTATTTTTAATAGCAATGAGAATAAGCGAAACACAGTGGAGGGTGTGTGTGTGTGTGTGTGTGTGTGTGTGTGAATTTCCTTGGTTTATTTATTTTTTCTTTCTTTTTACATTACTTCAATCCAATCAGATGTCTCAAGAAAGTGAATGCCAGGAATGATGAATCACTGGAGCCTGTCTGGGGGATCAACATTCAATGCAGGTGGGATGCACCACAATCCTAGGTGAGGTTTGCCCCTTTCAATAGAGATCATGCCTTTTGCTTGGCAAGTTGCGAACTGATATCTAATAACTTGGCATATTGGAAACCACACTATAAATACAGGTATGCCTGAGACAAATTTTTTAAGTATTATTTTGAGTACCAGATAGACATCTACTCTTAATGGCTGGCAGTGATGAGGCTTAGGCTTATATTTTGCTGACTATATGTGAATACTTTATATCACACAATACTGCATTCTGATGGCTATTTTTAATTTGTTAAGATTTTAAATAATCCATGTGAGAAAAAGAGTCAAGAGCTTATTTTGATTAATGTCATTACATGCTTTTTTCTATTTATTTTCATTTGTATGTGTTCTGGGTTCTACAGTCTATATTAGCCATTACCTTTAATCTTAAGCTTTACCACAAATTATAATGATATTAGAATTAGAATGGGCTTATTAAGAATATGATTTTAATATTCATGAAATATGAATATGTTTATACAAAAGCCTATTTTTTTTTGCCAGAAATAATATCTTTTGCTCTGGCATTTAAATATAATCTAAACCATTTTTAAAAATATGTATTCTTCAGTATAGCATGTGGGTTTAAATAGTAGTTTGTACTGAGAAAACCATAGTAGAAATACACATTTCATAAGTTGTGAAAAAATTCCAAAACACATTAACACAGAAGCTATAATATGAATATTTTTATTTCCTGAGAGTCTGTGTCCTTCTTTTCATGTCTCAGCATTTCATTTTTCACCATCCTCAGTTTCTCTTTTGAACAGCCAAATTAGAAGACAGCTTTAGTTTTTATCCCAAAATCTTGGAGGTGAGGGAGAATGTAAATTTGTAATTTTTCATCAGCATGGGGTTTGAGACAGCACAGTTTTGTATTCATATACTAAATATTTTTAAAAATGATCTTTTTCCTTATGTGCAATTCAAATCACTTCGTATCTCCCTCCACCCCCGCAGCAGACCATGTGTCAGGGTCTATAGAATGGTGTAGAAGGAATTATTTATGTTCTGTCTCCTCAAACGAAGGATGACTCTCAGTAATACATGCACTTGAGCAGGCTGATGCTTAGAAAAAGGAGAGACAGTTACACAAGAATTTCACAGGCACAGCACAAACAGAAACAAGGACCTACATGCAAAAGACAGTGAATTTCAATCTAGTGAGGAAAGGCTTAAACATTTTTTTTGAGCTGGTACAGTTTGTGTTGCCTAAAATTTGCAAGTGACCCTGCCTCAGCCAGTCATGATGATGAAGCAATATTTCTTAAACAAGTAAGTGGTTACCAACTGGAAATTTACAATGCTAATTAATCAAGTTTTCTGAGATCAGATGCCTTCTAGAAATTTTGTTCATCATTATTAGGTATATGTCCTTAATACTATTTTAATTATTTTCTGACTTTTGGGCTTGCCAAATGTAGTTTTGCCAACCTCCACACTTTTCAACCATGTAACCTCGAAGTTAATGACAGATTCCTGTACAGCTGATGCACAGCTAGCAGTTTAGCACTAAATCAAATGATTCATTTCAGTATAGCAGTAGCAGGGCTTTTGATGTGGATGAGGATGAATGCAATAAGCACCCTGAGGTTTCATTTTTAGGGCTGCAAGGATGATGCTGTCCTAGATTCAGGCTTAGTCCTGACAGGGAAGATAGGTGGCCACCCATCAGGTTGGAACCTCAGAGAGTGGCTTGAGTGCTCTACAGACCTCCGCACTTGTCCACTGTGTACAGACTAAGCCCAAACGCATTCATTGCATGGGAGTGAGCAGACTGCATGATTGCAGCTAATCTGGGAACAACAGTTGGCAACAACTCGCTCCTTTTTCTAACTTTCTGGCCTCTCCTACTGCTGCAGAGACTGTTTTTCGCTGCTGAATGGTAGGTAAGATTCAGATCTACACCAAATGATGCATAAACCGTGCAGCCCTGCCTACTGGTAACCAACATGGGCCTTGGCCAGGCTCAAGCCAGCCTTTCCCTGGCACGGCAGGTTTTGCTCACACAGAAATCGGGTAGAGGGACTACAGAGCCAAAAGAAGCTGGGCTTTACCCTCAGCTATAAGCTGCCCAGAAGGACCTTAGAGCAGAATTCTCATGCTTGCCGTCCTTTATAGTTATCCTTACTCTACATCACTCCCAGGGAAATTTCTCAAACATCTCATCTTACTTTGGTCGTATCTTCAGTTGTCTCTTTACCTCCATTCGTTCCTATAGCAGTGTAGTCCATTTCCTTAACATCTTCAGTGCTTTGCTTTCGGAGGTCATGCTTTCCAGGTGAGTCTTAGATAAGAATCTAGCTAGTATGGAGCAAAAGTATTAGCCTGTCTCTAACAGCGTCTCCCTCTCATTGTCTGAGTTTGGTTGTGTTCCCTAGCTCCTTTATTAATAACATTACTCCTCAAAGAGCAACCCAAGAACTTGGAACATAGTCATATCTTTATGAGACACCCAATTACTGTTTCTACATATGCAAATATGTATACTTGTTACAAAATCCCAGTAACAAACACAAATAGATCTGCCATGGCTATGAAATACTTTTGCGGGGTTGAGTTGGTCTTTATCTGGTAAAAGCCAGTGGGCAGAGAGCTTGAGCCTGGTGGTTAATTTTATATCAGATTTCAGGCAGCCGGCAGTTACTCTTGTCTGCCGGTAGACCACTTTCTCTGTCACTTGGTATTAGATGTATTACACACCAAGCAGTAATTATCTTTGACACATAATTATTATGGTTTTGATGACAAGAAAGTCTTTTCTTTCCCTGCTTTCATAACATATATTCCTGAAAGTCCAGGCTTGCAAATGCAGCTAAAAATTAAAGGCGCTTGGCTTCAGATCAAGCCTGGGAAAAGGGAATAAAACAAAAGAATTGTGTGTGCATGAGGGAGGGCAGTTTGGGGAGGGCAGCAGTTTTTTAAAAAGAAAAATATACAGAGTATTTGAAAGTTTCCCACATTATCTCAGGTAAGTAGATGGCGGCACAGGAATGAGGCCTCTGAGGGCCATGAATGTCCTTGGGGAGAGCGGCCAGGACACAGCTGGGCCAGGTTCCCAGCAGGAAAAGGGTGTCTTTAAAGTAATAAACTGATCAAGGCTTGTGTTAAAAGAGAGAGGAGAGAGAGGGAGTAGGCTCCCGGCAAGGCCAACCAAACCACAGAAATAAGTTTCTAATCTTGCCACATGGGCATTTCCCAGCTTTGCACTCTGTGTCAACCCCAGCTGCAGGCCTGGATGAGCAGTTGAACAGTCCTTGCCTGTAAACAAATGATCAGAATGAGGCATGCCGAGCCTGGGGGCTCTGTGGTATTTAAACAGGCAAGCGCCTGGCGCTCCTCCAGCTATACCTGCAGCTGCATTTCTTGTAAGACCCAGTCCCCAAGCTTTGGCTGCGGAGCTTGGTTTTCATTCTCTGGGACAATTCCCTGAAATGTGTGCTTAGGAGCATCTGGGGACAGCGGGAGGTGGGTGGATAGGGTGGAGGCAAGAGGATAGGGACATAATAGGGGTGTATTGGAGAGACTTGCTAAAAACTCGAATTATAATACATGGATGTAATAATTTAACTCTAGGAAGCTGATGTTATTCAGGATCTGATTAGCACAAGAGGAAATCTGTTGGGTTGGCTGATGGTGATTGGACTAAGACGGAGGATTTGTTTTCCTTTTCCCCATTTGGAAGTCAAAAATGTGGGTACTGGGGAGTCACTTATATTCCCAAGGGGGCTCCCTTGCCTCACAGACTTCTCAGCTGCAACTCAAATAATAATAATCAAGTGAACCAACTTGAAAGCAGCTCTCATTTCAGTTCATTTTATTATTTAGAGATGGGGAGTGGAGGAGGGGAGGAGGTGGAGCCTGCCATTTATGACTAATGTAGTCTTGCAAGCTCTTAAGCCATATTTAGTAACATGGGGTATAAAAATAAGCTTTTGGTTCAATTTTTTTTTTAAGTTGACTTCTGTTTCCTTTCTTCTATTCCCTCTCCCAAAGACGGATTTAACTAATTACACTTTCAGCTGAATGCTGATAGACATGTATTTATTATCGGTGCTGTAAGCCCTGGAATTCTTTTTCCCTCTCTGAGGCCACAGACATATACATTAAGCTCAAGTCCCTGTGAGCTGTCAGAGTTATGGTCCAGCCCAGAGCAGTGCAACATGATAAAGTTTTCAGGCCCTGTTTAGTTAAGACTGAAGACCTGGGACCCAGCCAATCTCCACCACTCAGGGCTCTTTCACAGTCCAAAATGATTTGGCTTAAACGTTTCCAACTGTGATGAGGTCCCATTTCAGTGATTATGCAGTCATTCACTTTTCCACATCAACATCAAAGTCATTAACAGCCGAGTATTATTGCATTGGCTGGAATTCAGTTAAGGACTAGAGGGAAGTTGCTCTTTATTAAGATAAATCATTGCCTTGGTTATGTCACCCATGAAATAATCAATTTACTGTGTTGGTTAATTTCCTCCCTCTTTGATCTGTGAGTTAAATTCAACAGATCATTGTTTCACACAACTACCACTCAAAAAAATGTTTTAAGGGTAAAACGCACACACATGTTCTGATGGCTGAGGCCTTATAAGTATGATAAACAATATAGCAAATGGAGGGCCCAGTTCATTCCATCATTCATTTTTGCAGTTATCTTATCTCCCTACTGCTGCACGGGCAGCGTGACACCCTCATCTAGCTGGGTGATCCTCTTTCTGAATTCCTGAAGTGTTCTGTTAAGAAATAAAATGTTAAGCAGAGCTAGCCTTAATACTTTGGGGATCTAAGCTTGAATCAAATCCAATGTGGGATATCATTGTCTGGAATTCAGGATGAAAAAGCAGCAGTCTTTACAAGGATATTCACTTATAAATGTGAGGCATCCTTTAGAAGGGTCCCTCATAAATATAGTGCAGCCTTTGCTTCATAATTCATAGCTTCTTATAGGAAAGAGATGTTGAGCGGGATGTTTTGTTTTTGCCTTGCTTTGGTGATTCCTATGAGAAATATTCTTGTGCTTGGATGGTCTAAAAATATATTTTAATAATGAACTATTTCAAACATGCAGACAAGTATAGAGAATAGTGTAATCAAAATCCATGGACCCATACAACAACTTTATAAAATCTTAACATTGCACTTCAGATTGTGTGTGTGTGTGTGTGTGTGTGTGTGTGTTAAAGAAATAAGTGTTATAGTTGAGGACTCCTATGTCCCCTACCATTCTCTCAAAGGGAATAGCTGTCATGGATTTAAGCATATAAATGCATTATTTATCATTTTATTTTTGCTACATATTTTTGGCAATTGTAAGCAACAGATATGTTATTTTATAGGTTTTAAAAGTTTTTGAAGGATGCATACCATATGCATCTGTTTGCTTATTTCATTTACACTACATGCTTAGGATTTACTAATGCTGATACATGTAGATCTAAGTTACTCATTTGAACAGTGACATAGTATTTTGTCATATGCATACATTTAAATCTTAGCCATATGTCTTTCTTCACAAGTATATTTTCTCTAGGGCACATAGAAAAAATGATGGAATTTCTAGGTCATTGGGCATGCACATGTTTAGCTTTACTATACATTGCCAAATTATCAATTTATATTCTCACCACTACTATATCAGAATTTCTCTTTCTCCAAACTTTCTATGCTGGAATGGTTAAAAGTGATTTTCTAATGAAAAAATTTAGACTGAAGACACTGTTCTCTGGTTTCTGTGTGCTCAATGTCCATTTTAAAAATAAGGTGGAAGAGTGCAGTCGACATAATTCCAAAGAAAGTTAGAACATCCCACTAGTTATCTCTTACCTTTGTTTCAACCTTGACTTTGGAGATCTTGCTCAAGAAATATATGTGGCCAAGAGAATGTAGAGGGCTAGCCTATGGCAAGTCATTGTTTCTCACAAAAGAATCTGGCTAGCTTGTTATAGTCAGCTGAACTAGAGACATATGATAATTTTTCATATTTTTCAGATACAAATGAACATTTTGACAAAGTGGTTACTACAGACATACTACAATTGCAATATTAATACCTTCCACCTCAATTTTTATAAAGATGACCAAACCATTTCAAAAGATTTTCAAAAGTTTCTTGATGCACTAAAATCAAATACCATTTATTGGATATTTGAGAGAATACAGAATGTGGTGACAGTTATATACTTATACTCAGGAGAACATGGGGCTCAGCAGCTAAGAATTTATTATTAAAAAATAAAGTCAAATTAACAAAAAGAAATAGAAAGAATATAAATGTGCTTAGGAAATAGCATTACCCACTTTCGTTAATCTCAAATTTAAAATACTTGTCTTCCCAAACAGGATGGCACAAATTCATGTGGAAGACACAGAACTTAGAAGACACTTAGTCACACTGATTAAGGGTTATTCCCTAATCAAGAGGAAATGGAGCCTGACATCTAGTATTTAGTTAGATGTATGGATACATACTACATAGAACACTAAAAAATTAGACATTGGCATTATAACTTCTTATTTGCAAATCAGGCCATAGAAATTTTCCTACATCACTTCTGCTATTTCTAGGCAGACATTAGGCACCAAATCAAATGTTTTTTATTGGATCCTGTTCCAATTAGGAGAGTGGCAATGTTGGTTGCCCAAGTATTCTTCCTCTGGTCCATCCTCCACCTGTCTTTGTCACACTGGGACTTTGTGAAACACACTCATATGTCCCCTGGCATCTGGATGGGTTTTGTTAGTGATGAGCCCTGCTAAGAGACTAGAGGGGTGGAAGAGAGATGAACACATACATTTCTCCCTTCCTTTCTTCCTTGCTTAGACCATCTGCAATAAAAAAATAGTTGTTTAATATATTTTCAGACTTCATGGTAGAAATAGCAGACTGGTAAAATGAAAGATAGCTGGAAGAAATTAGATTTTAAATATCTGTGCTTTTATTCTTTTGTTTATGAAAGTAAAAGTTCTATCCTTAGATATAAAATTACTAATATTTTTGCACGTGTGAGTTTCTCAGAACATAGCCAAACCTCAGTTTTGTCATCTACAAAATGGAGATAATATGAGTACCTACCTTAAAGACTGCTAAGAAGATTTAATAAAGTAGAGCAGTGATTTTCAACTGGTGTGCTGCAAGGATTTTTAAAACATGCAATTCCTGGCTATTGCATCAGGGCCACTGATCTCTTTTTCCCTTAGAGTGTCAAAAAAAAAAAAAAAAAAAAAAAAAGACAACAGCCAAGAGCAATGGTAGCTGTTGATGTGAATGAATCAAAATTATAACAATTCTTTTTTGTCAGATCAGCAAAAAATATAACATTTTTGGTGTGCTACATAATTTCAGTAATGAGTTTTTTTTTATATGTGTGACATGAAATAAAAAGAAAATGTTGACAATCACTGAACTAGTGAATGGGAAGCATTTAACATATCTGGTACCTATAGTAGATGTGCAATAAAGTAGAGCTTATAAGTGTCATCATTTTCATGTTGGACGGTCTACTTCCATTTACCATATCTTCCCAGAGATTATCAAATGATGATTTGTAGTTTTAAAAATAATGGGGACCATTTTTTTCCCCAGGGTAAAGGTGAGACATTATCTTTGCCAATTTTTTTTTTTTTTTTTTTTTTTTATAAGCACCTGTGGCAGGAAAATAGTTTTGAAAGATTGATTTTTTGTTTCCTCTTGTATTTCCTAGTTGAGCCCCTGGAGCCAGATAATCTTGGCTTGAATTTGGGTTCCATCTTTTATCATAGCATGACCTTAGACTAAACTCTAATTTTCTTATTTATAACTGCCTAGAATTGTAGCGAGGGCTCATCAGAAAGCTGATTTAAATTACTTGACTCGGCTCTAAGTGGATGTGAGCTCTAATAATATGTTGCGATCATGATGATTATGTTTAGTTGCGCTTCAGGTGGCAAGGAAAGTGGGGACAACAAAATAAACTGTGCAGTTCTGCGGAGTGAGCCCTGCTGTCCCAGGCTGCGGCTCGTTCGGGCCTGCTCTGTGTGTCCGGCCGCACTGGGGGTAACTTCGCCACAGGGGCTGTGCCCTGCTTAGGCTGTGCTGGCTTTTGAGGACCTTGCTAGGACTTGCCATTTTGCAGCATTCCTTTAAGACGATCAGATGGCAGGATTTGAAAGGTAAACCGAGGCACAGTGATTTCAGATGCTCCAAGTCCCCCCTGTAGTAGTAAATAGGTAGGTTTTCTTTTTCCCTTTCAAAGCAGGGGGGAGCATAATGAAAACCATTTTCCTGGAAAGCCTTTTCAGCTAATTCTCGTTGGCTTTGTGGTTTGCTTCTGACTGGAGGGTGTGAGAAGGGCTGGTGCTAGCGGCTCAGCCCGACTCCGCGGAGGGCTCTGTGGGAGCGCGAGCGCTGGACACGCAGTTCCTCTGCGTTTCTCACCACACCAGCATTGTACTGACCGCTTCCTTTGACGTGAGGACGTGAGACTACATCATTAAGATATCCTGCGAACTCACTTCTGAAAAAGCTAGATGAATGACAATGATCATTCTTTAGGTTGAGACATTTGTCAGAAATGCTCGACATTGCCAACACACAGCATCTTAACATGTTACAGGTTGAGGTAAATCATGTTTAAACAGCTCAACGCTTTTAGGTGTTTAAAGCCCAAACACTTAAGTTCTTATCAAAATTGTTTAGTAAAATTAGGAAACTGCATACTTTCCCCATAGGGGAAATATACATTGAGAAAATATGACTTCAGATTATTTCTGGTTATAACAATTTCCAAAAATGGCAAAAAGAGTAAGTGAAAATGTATGTATGCATGTGAATGTATGTGAACAAATTCTCTTATAATTTATACTACCAAGCTCTATTAGCTAGAAAACAGACCAGGAGAAAATATGAACAAGGATTGGATTCTGATTAATATTGCAATAATCTCAGTAGGAGTGATTCTCTTTATTTTAAAGATGGTCATTTCTGTTGAGAGTTTCTCATTCCTACCTGTTATGATCTTTAGGGGTTAAAGATGTGGAATATAATGGTAAATAAACTTTAAAACTAATTACATTGCTTTTAAATAGCACCATCAATCAGTATGTAAAATTTACCAGAATTGGACATTAATCCATCAAGTGGTTGGAAATTGCCAGGGTATTTCAGGCTACTCTAGCAGTTCATATTTTATAATATTACTGTCTGCACATTACTAACATTAAGCATAATTTCATGCAGAAGACAATTAGATTAATGAATGACTCTTGTGTTGTCAAATCCCATGAAAGCCATTTCTGCAAAACGGACTGGAAAATCTGTTCTGTATTTTAGAAGAGGTGGCAGTTTCTATACTAGACAAAGGCCAACTTTTGTATTCATATAATTCTGGTCTGGAATTCTAACCTCAGAAAATGGTCCAATAAATTCATGTCCAAAAATAAGTTCAAGTCCAGTGAAGCAGTTCATTATTCATTGGATAGGATATGAAAGAGAAGCTTAATATTTTACTGATGATTCCAAGCCCAATAAAATTTGTTATTTCTAATTCAGGTAAAAGTCAACTCTCTATTACTTGTGATATTTCTGAATTAGAAATAATTTCTGTTTGAATTGATGACCATATATAGAAATTCCAAGCCTTGATCATCTCTCTTCACTGATAAATAACATCTTGGCCTGTTGAGAAGTTGATTTCCCAGTATTATCATACAATAAATGGCCTTAAGAAGCAGAAAGTTAGACTGCTGAGCCTCATTCAGAATTATTTATGCCAGGAACTCTCATTATATGAGTCATATAATTAGATTACCCCTTCTTTACTTTGGAATACGTTTCTTCCAAGGCCAGAGGAAAAGGAAGACTCATAACCTAGCGTCAATGAAAAATGTTAGCCTTTGAATGCAGCTGAGGATTACCATAGCAATTCTTTTGTCTTATAAGAAATGGTGGGTCCAGAAAACTTAACTTACCGTTAATAGCAGAACCAGAATTAGCATATAAGGATCTGCCTTCTAATTTAGTATCACTTTCCCATACTTAAAGCCTGTTTCCATTTCTATTACTTCTCAAAAAATCAGTCAGATATTTGTCAAAGATGCAGTGACCTGAGACCAGTGCTTTGCTGAAAGATGGGGGTAGCTAGATCCTCAAGTAACATGGGATAGGGTTGCTCTGTCACAAAGCCTTCATGAGCTCTGTGGGCAGCTGAGAAGGGAGAATTGAAGAATCCTCCCTTCAATGTAATGTAATATGTATAATAAACATGATTACTCTGTTTATTATTATGTTCATTGATTGTCCTTTAAAGCTTGAAAGTGCTTTTAAGTTTTGAGGAAGATTGGTCTGGGTGGATGGAAACACCCATGGTGGTATGTTCATGGACAGGCAGGTGAGCAGTGTGACTGTGGCCCAGTAAGCACAGAGGAGCAGTGGAAGATGAAAATGAGTTTGTAGAGGGGGCTGGGTCCAGATCACACAGCACCCTTTAAACCATAATAGCCTGATATTTTACATTTAGTTGTTCACTGTGTGTCTTCCCCACAATGATTAATCTCCACAAGGGCAAGTATAGAGTGGGGCAACTGTAGGTTTATAGTTGTTTGTATGAAAAATAATACAATAATTAGTAAATAATAATATAAGAATGAATATGAGTATAATATATATAGTACTCACAACTGTGAACCTGTGGTGTACCACCCTGTGTTTTGTTTTGTTCATTGCAGTATCCATAGCATCAAGAACTGCATTGTTCAGCATGGTGGCCACCAGCAACATGTGGCTATAAGCACTTCAAATGTGACTGGTCTGAACTGTGATGACAAGCATCTCTTTAATAAATGCTTATCTTGATTGCATGTTGAATGATCGTGATGTTGGGTTAAATAAAGCCTGTTAAAGCTTTACTCATTTCTTCTTTACTTTTGAAATTGTGGCCATTAGAGAATTTAAAATTACATATATGGCTCACATTATGTATATGTTAAAAGCACAGACATTAAAGGCATGCAGTTGTCATTCAGCAAACATTTGTTGAATAATGAACACACATTATAGTCTACCTTCATTCAGTTTGACATGATTCCTGGATTTAAAATTTGACTCAAAAACTGAGGAATCTCTGGTTAAAAGAGAACTTGATTAAAATTTGCCCAAATAGAACCTCACTTAGACTTGTTTCCCACCTGGCTCTGTGTTAATAGAACTTTCTGAGAAATGGGCATGCATATACTTGGCTGGAGCTACTTCCCAGTTGAGACAGAAAATTCTGCTGTTGTCCATGTTGATAGACAGACTTGAATCTGACAGGATCGAATAATAGTTCCAGTAATTTGTGAATTTTAGATCCAACATCATAATGTTGGTGGATGTTGTTGTAAGGATTTGGGCAATGAGTACGTCAACACATATTTAATTTATTGAAAATGTCACAAGCCAACACACATGTAAAGGCAATCATGACATAAGTACCTTTAATTTTGAAAGACAGGGTAAAACTCTGAAGTATAATGGTAATTTTTTAAAAATTTGTATTTTGTCAAATATACTGCTACCCCAGCTTTTTTTTTCTTCATTTACATTTGCATGAAATATCTTTTCCCAATCCTTTACTTTTAGTCTGTGTGTATCTTTCAATCTGAGATGGGTCTCTTGGAGGCAGCATATATATGGGCCTTGTTTTTTACCCATTCATAATTTAATCCATTTAAATTTAAGATGATCATTGAGAGATATGTATATAGTGCCATTTTATTGTTAGACTATTTTCATCTTTTTTTTTGTCTCTCTCTCTTAACAAACTCCATGTCTGGGAAGCTCTTTATTTCTCCTTCAATTTTAAATGACAGCCTTGCCAGGTAAAGTAGCCTTCATTATATGTCCTTGCTTTTCATCACCTTCAATATTTCATGCCACTCCCTCCTGGCCTGAAATGTTTCAATTATTTCTATTAGTATTCAGATACCAATCCAAGTGGTGCTCCCTTGTTGGTAACTATCTGCTTTTCTCTTGCAGCTTTTAGTATTCTCTCTCTTTAAGCCTTGTCATTTTAATTATATATCTCAGTGTGGGCTTCTTTGGGTCCAACTTGTTTGGGACTCTCTCAGCTTTCTGGACTTGTGTGAATTTTTCCTTAGTAAGAGACAAAGAAGGATACTATATAACAATAAAGGGAACAATCCAACAAGAGGATACAACTCTGATAAACATTTACACACACAACATAATAGCACCTAAGTATGTAAAGCAAATCTTGATGGATATAAAAGGAGAGATCAACAGAAACATAATAATAGTTAGGGATTTTAACACCACAATGACTTCAATAGAGAGATCTTACAGGCAGAAAATCAACAAGGAGACAGTGGCCTTAAATGCCACACTAGAGCAAATGGATTTAATTAACATCTTCAGAGCATTTCACCCCAAAGCAGCAGAATATACATACTTTTCAAGTACACATGGAATATCTTCTAGGATAGGCCATGTATTAAGACACAAAACAAGTCTCAATAAATTTAAGATACCATAAAAGTATCTTCTCTGACCACAATGCTATGAAACTAAATCACAGAAACAAAACTGAAAAATAGGCAAAGACATAGAAGCTAAATAACATATTATTAAATAAGGATTGGGCCAACAGTGGTATCAAGGAAGAAATAAAATAATACATTTGAATCCAAAATATAGGACAATCCAAAATATAGGACACTAGGAAACAAATCCTAAGAGAGAAATTCATAGCATACCAGGCCTACCTCAAAAGACAATGATACAAATGATCAATGAATTTAAGAGCTGGTTCTTTGAAAAGAGAAACAAGATTGACAGACCTTTAACCAGATTCATTAAGAAAAAAAAGAAAAAGGACTCAAATAAATAAAATCATAAATGAAAGAGGAGAAATAACAATGGACACCAAAGAAACATAAAGGATTATAAGAAATATACTATGAACAATTATATGCTAACAAACTGAACAACCTGGATGAAATGGAAAAGTTCCTAGAAACATACAATCTTCCAAAACTAAATCAGGAAGAATAAGAGAATCTGAATAGACCGACTGTACCTAATGAAATTGAAGCGCTAATCAAAAAATTCCCAACAAACAAAAACACTGAACCAGAAGCCTTCACAGGTGAATTTTAACAAATATTCCAAGAAAAGCTAACTATTTTATAAAATAGTTCTTCTCAAAGTATTTTATAAAATTCAAGAGGAGAAAAAGCTCCCAAATTTATTTTATGAGGCCAGCACTATCTAATTCCAAAACAAGATAAAAATACTATAAGAAAGAAAATTACAGGCCAATATCCCTCATGAACCTAGATGCTAAAGTCTTCAACAAAATATTAGCAATGCATTAAAAAGAAAAAGTGTTTGATAAAATCCAGCACCAAGTTATATTCAAAACTTTCAGCAAAATGGGATTAGAGAAAATACAGGGTGCCTGTGAAAAAATTGGCAATAATGTTGCATTTCCTTATTTCATGTACTTATTAATTTTGAAAAACTATGTTTCTAAGGTTATAATTTAACATCATTGTTTCAGATACAAATTAGTAAATTCTGAGACCAACTGTCATGTCGAAGGAATATGATGTTAGAGCAACCATAATTTCTGGACTGCATGCAGGGCAAACTGCCAGGAAATTGCAGATTTCAATAACATCCCTTTATGTACAGTTTACAATGTGAAGAAGGTGCTGATCCTGATGTCGCCACACCAACAAGGGAAATGCATAAGGTATGCAAGGATCACCCAAGTTGAGATATGGTACACAAAATACAGGAGATCATCAAGGAAGATCCAGGAAAGTCAATGTGCTCCGTAGCGAGAGAACTAAAGATACTGGATGCAACAGTTTACAAGATAATTGCTGAAAATATCAGATACAGATTTTACATTTTTAGAAGAGGTCAGTTTATGACACAGCAGACAAAGGAAAGTAGCTTTGGAAAAGCAAGGACACTGCTAACAAAATTGAAAAAAAACCAAAGAAAAACACCCTCTGATTTTCTTTTCCAATGCAAAGAATTCACAGCAGGACCAAATAGTCAAAAAAAGACATAGTAGTTGTTTCTGTGAGAATCTTAAAGAAGTTCCAGTTGTCATGAAAATGAAATTTCCTGCTACAGTGATGGTGTTAGGTGTCAGCACTGAAGAAGATATCATAACCCTGCATTTTTTTCCACAAAGCTTAATGGTGACTGCTGATGTTTACCTTGACATTTTGAGAGAAGTAGTTGTACCGTGGATGAAGCAAGCCACAAATGGATGTCATTTTATCTTCCAACAAGATGGTGCACCAGCACATAATGCCATAAAGGTGCAAAAATTTCAGTGTCAGTGTTCCTGAATTCTGGTCAAAGGAAATCTGGCTGCTTAGTTCACCAGATGCACATCCTTTAGACTATTATGTATGGAGCATTTGTGAGAGAGAAGTTAATAAACAAACTCATTCCAATGAAGAGGCGAGGCTGTTAAAGCTAAGATTGAAAACATTATGATGTCCATGGATAAAGACAAATTAAAGCATGCTCAAGATTGTGAAGTTGAATCAAGTCTATTATTGCAGCAAATGGAGACTTTTTTGAATAATTTAAAAAGTAATGATTATGTTTATATATTTACATATAAGAATACATTTATTTCAAAATATAACATTTTTGTGATATGTTGTTTATTTTATTAAAATTTTGCCACTTTATAGCATGCACCCTGTATACCTAAACATAATAAAGGTCATATGTGGCAAACCAACTTCTAGCATCCTACTCAATGGGCAAAAACTATAAGTATTCCCCTTAAGATCAGGAACAAACAGGGATGACCACTTTCACCTCTCTTATTCAACATAGTACTGGAAGTCCTTGCCATAGCAATCAAACAAGAAGAAGAAATAAAAGGCATCTAAATTGGAAAGGAAGAACTGAAACTGTCTTTATTTGCAGACAACATGATACTGTAGTTAGAGAACCCCAAAGATTCCACCAAGAAACTACTTGAACTGATAAATGAATCCAGCAAGGTAGAAGGATACAAAATTAATATCCAGAAATTAATTTCATTTCTATGCCAGTAATGAACTAGCAGAAAGGGAAATTAAGAAAACAATCCCATTCACAATTGCTTCAGAAAGAATGCAGTGCCTAGGAATAAACCTAACCAAGGATGTGAAAGACCTGTATATGGAAAATTATAAGACACTGAAGAAAGAAATTGAAGAAAATACAAATAAGTGGAAGCACATACTGTGTTCATGGATAGGAAGAATTCACATCATTAAAATGTCCATACTATCCAAAGTGATCTATAGATTCAATGCAATTCTTATCAAGATTCCAATGATGTATTTCACAGAACTAGGACAAATATTTTTAAAATTTAGATGGAACCCAGGTAGCAACAATGACCTTAAAAAAGAAGGATAAAGTCAGAGGAGTTACAGTACCTGATATTAAACTGTACTACGAGGCCATAGTAAACAAAATAGCATTATACTGGCACAAAAACTAACACATAGGTCAATTGAACAGAATAGCAAGCCCAGAAATAAACCCGCAATTTTATAGTCAGTATTTGACAGAGGATGCAAGGACATTCAATGGGATAAAGAGTTTATTTAATAAATGGTTTTGGGAAAATTGCAGAGATTCATGAAGAAAAATGAAGCTAGACCACCTTATTATGACACACATAAAAGTAAATTCAAAATTCAAAGACTTAAATGTTAGACACCAAACCTTAAAATTCCTGGAAGAAAACAAGCAACAATATCTCAAACCTTGCTCATTGAAATTTTTAAAAATCTGGTATACAAGTATCCCCCCAGGTAATGGAAACAAAAGAGAAAATAAGCAAATAGGACTACATCAAACTAAAATGCTTTTGCACAGCAAAGGAAATCATCAACAATATTAAAAGACAACCCACTGAATGGGAGAACATATTTGCTGATACATCTGATAAGGGGTTAATATCCAGAATTCATAAATTACTTACAAAACTCAATACCAAACAATAACAACAACAAAAACCTGAATAGATGCTTTTCCAAACATGACATACAAATGGCCAATAGACATGAAAAGATGCTCAACATCACTAGTCATCAGAGAAATGCAAATTAAAACTATAATGAGACAACACCTGTCAGAGTAGCAATCATCAATTAATCAACAAACAGCAAGTGCTGGCGAGGATGTGGGGAAAGGGGAACCCTGTTGCACTGTTGGTGGAAGTGCAGACTGGTGCAGCCCCTGTGGAAAACAGTATGGAGATACAGTATCTGTGCTTAGTGCAACATTATGTCTTCAATCTGACCTTGGGTAAATCAATAAAATATGTTAGTTAAACTGTTATTACAACTTTTCTATACATTTGAAATTATTTGAAAATATTAAAAAAATAATTCCATATGCATTTGTGCATAGCCAGTGTTAATGAGGGAAGAATAAAGCAGACATATAAGGCAGAGAAATCATAAATTAGTATTTGTTAAAGCTTTGTAATAGATACATGTAGACTCGTTAAAATATTATATTTATTTTGTGTATGTTTTTATAACTGTGGTCAGTTTGATTGATCTTTCAAGTCACAGCACCATGGGACAAATGTTAATTAAACATATTCAAAAAGTAAATAAAAATATTAAAAATGGATCTGCCTTTTGAGTCAGCAATCCCTCTTCCAGGAATATATCCAAAGGAACCCAGAACACTGATTCAAAAGAACTTAAGCACTCCTATGTTCATTGAAGTGTTATTTACAATCACCTAGATATGGAAGCAGCCCAAGTGTCCATCAGTAGATGAGTGGATAAAGCATCTAGGGGACATTTACATAATGGAATACTACTTGGCCATAAAAAAGAAGAAAATTTTACCTTTTGAAACAGTATAGATGGACCTGGAAAATATTATGCCAGTCAGAGAAAGACAAATACCATATGATTTCAGTTATCTGTGGAATCTAATGAACAAACTAAACTAACAAGCAAAACAGAGACAAAGTCATAGATGCAGAGCAGATGACACCTAGTGGGGCAGGGGGAGGTGAGGCGGTGGAGGGATTGAGCAAAAAGGAAAAAAGACTCATGGACAAGACTCATGGACATGGAAAACAGTGGTGATTGCTGCAGGTAGGGGGTACAGGGGACGAAATGGTAGTGGAAAAAAATGCAACAGAGATTAAATCAAAATAAATTTAAAAAAAGATTAGTTCTCTTTTGGTTTAAGAAAATGGCATCTTTCTATGTATTTATAAGTGTGAAAGAGTAAGTATACCTATGCATTCAAATATAGGGAGTTCATATGCATCTCTGTTGACCTGACATATATTTATAGAAATCACTTTTTCCTTTCTATAGAAATGTAGATGAGTACATTTTTAGAATTTATGGGGAGCCATAAAAGTGTTTTCTAAGTGGATGACAGACACTGGGGCTGAATCCTGCTTCAGGCGGTAGCAAGCAAGTTAAACCATCAGTTGATTGACTTTTATTAACTCTGATTTGTAAGGCTGATAGGCTCAGGCTTGCAGCTGATGGACAGGTTTTTGTCACCCAGCCAAGCCAGGAATCCTAGAAAAATGCCAAAGAGAAAAGACAGTGTTGTTCCCCAAAACCCATTGTGCTTTGAACATTTGCTACTTTGTTTTTTCCACTTTACATACCCACGCTGAAATGTTTTTACCAATTATTTTGTCATTCTTTATAAAACTTAGTTTAATCAGACACTGCTGAGCCTGATCTTTGCGCTTTAGGCTATGGCTGTAAATAGCACTGAAGTAGAAATACTATTTGTTTAAGAAGCTGGAATGTGCCGGTTGAGTTAAAAGAGAGAGGGGAGAAGATGAACACATGCTTTCCTCAACACCTAGTTCCCTCCAAAGGGATATCTTAATTTTTTTTTTTTTTTTTCAGTTATCCTTGAAGAATTCTCCTGTGGGCAACTTAGGTATGAATTGAATTCCTCACATGTAACTAATATATATTGTTCTCTTTTCTAGTTAAGTCTTAGGCATGTTTATAAAACTCACTTTTGATAGCTCCCAGCTACTTTTTCATCCAACCAGTGTTTGTTGAGCATGTACTAGAATGGACCCATGCTTGGTAGGAGCTTTCCAAAGTGGTGAGTTTAAACTTCATAAAGATGTGACAATGCAAGTGTTATCTTTCCTATTTTCAGATAAACAAATGTGTTCTCTAAGAGGTTTGTAAAAGTCCCACACCCAGTAAGTAACAGTAACACTTATCTGACTTTTATATTCACTGGTTTTTCTCTTCTTAGGTGCATTTCCTTCAAGTCGTTCCTTGTGCTCCACTAATTAAAACCTGCTCTTTAAAATATTCTGATAATCTCATTCTTATGAAGATGTAAAGGTAGCAAGGCTTTAATAGGCTTTGGATTTCCTTTGAGAGTTCTTCGTTGACTCTTGAGTTATTTAGAAGTCTGGTGTTTAATTTAGAAATATTTGGAGATTTTCTTGATTTCTTATTGTTTGAATTCTAAGTGGATACTGTCCACATCACAGAATATACTGTATTGTTTTGATCCTTTGCAATTCATTAAGTCTTGCATAATGGCTCAGTATGGCCTGTCTTGGTAGATGACTCATTTAGAAAGAATGTGTGTGTTTCAATTATTGGGTATAGTGTTCTATAAAAGTATGGCAGGCCAAATGGTGATGTTTTATGTAAATCATCGATATCCTCTTTATCTACTTGTTCTATCAATAACAGAAAGGAGTATTGACTCTCCAGCTGTGGATTTGCCTATTTGTTCATTTACTTTGTAAATTGATTATTCATATTCATATATTTTTTAACTTAGTTATTAGGTTCATACACATTTAAGATTGTTGTGACTTATTGATGAATTGATGTATTTATCATTATGAAACCTCCTTCTTTATGTGTTAGTACCTATCTTCTCAAAATCTGGCACTCATATATGATGCTAACTCTTTTTTATGTTTAGTGTTTGCATGATACACATTTTCATCCTTTTACTTTCAATCCGTGTCTTAATATTTTAAGCACATTTTGGTAAGCAACATACAGTTAGGCTCTGCTTTTATTTGTTTTCAGCCTGACAATTTTTACCTTCGAATGTAAGTGTTTAGCCCATTTATGTTGAATTTCATTATTGCTATGTTTGTATTTATTTAGGTTTACTATCATGGTATTTATTTTATTTTTTGTCCCATCTGCTTTTTGTTCACCTGTTTCTCCTTTCCTGCCTGCTTTTGAGTGAAATGAGTATATTTTAATAATCCATGAGATATTCTCTGCTTTTAGGTTATGCCTCTTAGTGTTACTTTCTAGTAGTTGCTCTAGATATTAAAATATTCATCATTATAACCAGCATAAGCATTCTAAACCTATATGCTTTTAATAACTGGCCAGTTATGCCCATTGTTCTCTTGTCATATGTTTTATTTTGGCATAGGCTATAAACTCCATGATGCATTAATAGAATTTTGCCTTTAAGCAGTGAAAAGATTTTTAAAGTTTTCCATCTGATAAAGGTGTAAGTATAGATGTATTCAAAATTATTTAAAATTATGTTTTACATGTAACAGTAATAATTTTATAGAACTTAAAATATTTCAACATTATATACACACATCAGGGTAATTTTAAAGAATGATTTTTATATTTATTCATATATGTATCTTTCCTAATGTTCTTTGTTTCTTCATGTGGACTAGTTTTCCCCTGGTATTTTCTTGTAGACTAAAGAATTTCCTTTACCATTTGTTGAGATGCAGGTCAGCTAGGGATGAATTTTTCAGCCTTTGTCTGTCAGAAAATTATTTTTTCTTCCGTCATAAAGGATACTTTCACTCGATACAGAATCTAGATTGACAGTTTTTTCTTTCAGAACTTAAAAATGTCATTCCATTTTCTTCTGTTCTCCGTTGTTTGTGATGAATAGTCATACTTCATTCTGATTGTTGTTCACTGGTGCATAAGGTGTGATTTTTTTTCTCAGGCTGCTTTCAAGATTATATTTGGCTTTCAGCACATTGACTCTGATGTGTATAAGTATGGTTTTATTTGTATGCATCATGCTTGGGCTAAGTACAGTGGGGCTGCACTTCTTGTGATTGTTGGTAAATAACTATTAATTTTGCAAAATTCTCCATCTGGTTGACTATTTTTTGTGCTTCATTTTCTCCTTTTTCTTTCTATGGAATTCCAGTTATGCATGTTTCAAACCATTTGATACTGTTCCACAGATATCAGATGCTGTATTTTTTTTATACTTTCTTTTTGCATTGTAGTTTGGGTAGTTTCTATCTATGAGTATGTCTTGTAGCTCAGTTATGTTTTTTCTTCTCTGTGTCTAGGCTGCTGATAGGGACAAATAAAAAGAATTTTGACAGACTATGGTATCATTTTTAATTTTTTAGTTTTAGGCTTTTCACTTGGATTTTTGATGGAGTTTCCATTTCAGTGATGTAATTTTCTATTTGCCCACTTGTGACTTTCAATTGTAGATTCAGCATTTTAACCATAGTTATTTATTTTAAAAGCACACTCTAAATTACTCCAACATCTGGGCTATACCTGGGTCTGGTTCTTTTGACTTTTTTCTTTTAATCGTCGGTCACATTTTCTTGTTCTTTGCATATCTCAGTTTTTTATTGAATGCTGTACATTCTATGTAAGATAAATGTAGAGACTGAAGTAAATATTTGTACCAAGAGAAGGGTTTACTTCTTCTGCCATGCTGCTAGTGTGAGCATTGAATTAATAGATTTTTTTCAGTTATGCTAGGTTTGGGTCATATTGTTGCTTTAGTTAAATTTAGCACAGTCTTCAAATGATTTGAAGTCAGGTTCTGTAAAGTTTTATTTATGATAATTATTTCAAAAAGCTTTCTGAGATAATCCTATTTCTATAATGTCCATGTTGGCAACTATTGATTGTCATTTTTATTCAAGTTGAATTTTTCTGGTTTTTAGTAATTAAAAAAAATATTGAATCTGAATATTTTGGATATGACACTGTAAGACTATGAAGCAGGTTTACACCTTCTGTTTCATCTGGCCTTTTAAATTACATTTTATTATGGGAAGTAGAAAGTGCTGCTTTGCTACAGGGGGAGGGAATAGAAATCCATGTTCCCTATTCAGCCTCTGTTGACACCAAAGTAGGACAGGGGCTCCTCACTATTGCTGCATAGGAGTGGGATTTCCAGCTCCCCGCTAGTCCTCTGCTGATATTGCTTGTAACAAACCTTATTACAAGTCACAGGTGGCAAACACCCACAGGCTGAATCCCGCCCTCCACCTTGTTTTATCCAGCTGGCAGGGTGCTGGCACCTTGTTCTACCTGGCTCGCTTAACTATTAAGGAGTAGTTACATTTGTATAGCCCTAAAATTATATTCTGTCCTTTGAAGGCAACCATGAGACTGATGTGCCCTCGGTGAAAATGAGTTTGACATCCTTGTTATAAGTGCTTGGTGTGAAAGTCCTCACTCTTCATTCACTAGGCTTCCTCTGACTACTCTAGCAGGGAGGAAAACAGGCACTTCTTTACTGCTGGATGGATGTGGTGTGAGTCCTGGGTCCCTCTGCACTGGATCCTTTTTGCAGTATAAGGGCCAGAGCAGGGATTCTTCTCCATGCCACAAGGCACAGGCATGTGAGGCCATAGGAAGCCTGAGGATAGGATTGGAGAACTGAGTAAAACCTCCAGGAAATCTCTGGAATTTTTTTTTTTTTTTGAGTGCTGTTTTTTTTTTTTTTTAATAAACATTTTATTTATTATTTTTTTAGAGGGAGAGGTAGGGAGAGAGGCAGAGAGGGAGACAGGTATCAATGTATGGTTGCCTTTCACCTGCCTCCAGCTACAGACCTGGCTGGAGACTTGGCTTGCAACCTAGTTATGTGCCCTGGCTGGGAGTTGAAGCAGTGACCTTTGGGTTCACAGGCTGGTGCCTTATCCACTATGCCACCAGCCAGGGCTTTGGAATTTTCATATACCAGCAACAAACAAATGGAATTTGAAATGAAAAACCCAGTGCCATATACATATACTAGTAGCCCCCCAAATGAGATAAATCTAACAAAATATGTGTAGGATCTATGTGAGAGAGAGTATAAAGCTCAGATGAAAGAAATGAAAGAACTATGTTAATGGAGAGATAGTCCATGTTCATTGACATATTATCAATATGTCAGTTCTTTAGAAATGTTGGCTACAGTATAGATTAAATGCAATCCACTCAAGACCCCAGAAAGTTATTTTTGGATATCAACAAGCTGATTCTAAAGTTTCTATGGAGAATCAAAAGACCCAGAATAGCCAACAAAATATTAAAGATAAAGAAGTCAGAAGGCTGACACTATTCAATTCCAAGACTTGCTATAAAGCTATATTAATCAAAGAAGTGTGGAATTGGTGAAAAAAAAAAAAATAGGTCAGTGGAACAGAATAGGAAGTCCAGAAATTGACTCATAAATAGTCAATTTATCTTTGACAAAAGAGTAAAGACAATACAATGGAGTGAAGATAGCCATCTCAACAAACAGTACTGGAACAACTGGATAGTCCCATGCAAATAAAAGACTCTAAATATAGATCTTACACCCTTCAGAAAAATTAGCTCAAAATGGTTCATAGACCTAAAAATAAATGCAAAACTATAAAACTCCTAGAAGATAAAAATAGAAGAAAACGTAAATAACCTTGAGTACAGTATGATTTTCAGATATAACTCTAAGACACAATCCATGAAAGAAATAATTAATAAACTGGACTTTGTTAAAATTAAAAGCCTCTGTTCTGGAAAAGATGATGCCAAGGCAGTGAGATGAAAGGCCGCAGACTGGGAGAAAATATTTGCAAAAGACATATTTGCTAAGGAACTTTAATCTAAAATATAACAAAGAAGACTTAAAATCTTTGCCCTGGCTGGTGTGGCTCAGTGGATTGGGCACTGGCCTGCAAACCAAAGGATCCCAGTCAGGGCAAATGCCAGGGTTGCAGGCCAGGCCCCCAGATGGGTCATGTGAGAGGCAACCAACCACACATTGGTGTTCCTTTCCATTTCTTTCTCCCTCCCTTCTCCTCTCTCTAAAAATAACTAAATAAAACATATTTTAAAAAGCCATTTAAAAATACTTCAACCGTAAGAAAATGAACACCCTGATTTAAGAGTGGGTAAAATACTTGAAAAGACACTTTACCAAAGAAGGTATGCACATGGAAAAGAAGCATATAAAAAAGTTTAACATCCTATGTGTTGGGTCTGAGGATGTTGGGTCTGAGACTTCTGAATAGCAGGGAGGGAGCCATTCTGGTGGGGAAGAAAAACTTGCGTGGAGCTGATGGGAGGTTTTCCATGCTTGATTAAAGCAGCAGAGCAGTGGAGAGTTCTGGCGCTTCCATGCACATTCTCTTGCTCTCTTTTGCTTTATCCCGTGCACTCCTACGCACTCTTACTTTCACACATCCGTACTCATGCTTACAGCAGACTTAGTTGTTATATACACTGGGACAAAGGTGGCTTCATGCCAAGGGCTTACATAAGTGATGACCTTGGCTAGCTGGCTGAGTCAAGGTGGAGCCAACTCCATTGGAAGTCACAGCCGTATACAGACAGGGGCCTTCCCCTGACAACATGTCATTAGGGAATTGCAAATTAAAACAACAAGATACATTTACAGATAAATTATAAGGTCTAAAATGCAGAACACTGACAATACCAAATGCTAGTGAGGCTATAGAACAACAGGGGCGGTTATTCATTGCTGGTGGGAATGTAAAATGGTAAGCCACTTTGCAAGACAGTTTGGCAATTTCTTTAAAAAAATATACCCTTTTTATGTGACCCATCTGTTGTACTCCTTGGTATGTACTCAAAGGAGCTGAACACTTATGTTCACACAAAAACCTGCATATAAATGTTAATAGCAGCTTTATTAATAATTGCCAAATCTTGGAAGCAACTAAGGTGTCCTTTAGTATGTGAATGGATAAAGACACAGTGGTTCATTCTGGAAATGTAATATTATTCAATGATAAACAGAAATATTAAGTCATGAAAAGACATGGAGGAAACACAAATGCATTACTAAAGGGAAGAGGGTAATCTGGAAAGGCTGCATACTATATGGGTCCAATCATATGACATTCTGGAAAGACAGACTATGGAGAGAGTAAAAAGATCAGGAGTTGGGAGGAGGGAAGAATGAGTATGCAGAGCACAGAGAATTTTTAGAGCAGTGAATCTACTCTGTATTTTTATTTGATCCAATTGTTACTTATTACATTGGCATAATCAAGAAGTCCACTGACTAGAACACAGTAGCCAAGCAATAAATGTTGGATAAAAATAATGCATAAATGCATGAATGAATGTCTAACTCTAGGCACAAGAGTTAAAGAGAGCCAAATTCCCCCAAATAATGTTTCTACTTAATTGGAGAAAGCTCTTCTTTCTTTCTAGTATTTGAGCAACATTTCTGAACTAGAGAAAGCCTTTGGTAAATGTGACACTGGCTCATTACACAGATCTCAGAACTACCTGTGTTTGGTTTAGGTGTCTTCTAGTCACAATAGGTTATAAACATCTACATGCAAGGGACAATTTGTTATTTATTTATATCTGGCATTGAACCTTGTTGACATACATGTTGAATGGTATGTTCTTAATACTTGCTGAATGAACATTAAAAATGGATCCACTTAGTGTCCTTGATAACTATAGAAAAGGTTCTTAGATTAAAATTTATACTGTGAAATTTATACTCTGTCCTAAATGTTTCTGTTATGAACTGAACAGTGTCCTTTCAAAATTCATGTTGAAATCCCAACTACAGTAATTTAGAATTTAACCCTATGTGAAGATAATGTCTGTAACAGTATGACTATGCCTTCAGAATGGGGCCCTAATCCAATATAGTTGGTATCTTTATAAGAAGAGAAAGAGAAATGGGAGCAAGTAGAGGGAAAGGCAAGAAGGCTTCCACTGAGAAATTAAGGATAGAGGCCTGAGGAGAAACCAAACCTACCAACCCATTGATCTCGGACTTCCAGTTTCCAGAACAGTGA
This sequence comes from Noctilio leporinus, assembly GCA_004026585.1. Taxonomy (NCBI): domain Eukaryota; kingdom Metazoa; phylum Chordata; class Mammalia; order Chiroptera; family Noctilionidae; genus Noctilio; species Noctilio leporinus. The sequence continues at coordinate 114,753 of PVIW01002810.1, forward strand.
GAAAATAAATTTCTCTCTTTTAAGCCACCCAGTCTGTAGTATTTTGTTATGGCAGCCCTAGCAAACAAATATAATTCCTTTGAACAAATAACAGAGAAGCCCCACATTTTAATATTGTGACTTTTATTTAGCAGATATGTTGCTGTTTATCTATCTTGGAAAATATGTGTCTCAATATAAAATCATTATTCCAGTTAATGTCGAAGTGTGTCTTCTCTTCTTTATCATTAAAATCATACTTACTGTTTATTTCTTTTTTACTTGTTCACAGTCAAAAAGTATTTTAGGAGGTAACAAGTGACAAACTGTATTTCATAATTAATTAACTTGTAATAGTATCAATTAAATATAGCCAAAAGAAACCAAAAATATTATACCTAAGAATTTTTACATTCTTTTTCTTTCCCCTCAAGAAACTACCTTCTTTTATCTTACAATCTGAATTTGTGTGACTAGTGTTAGCTTGGCATCCTTTATCCCAACTGACTGAAACCTGGAAACCTCAAAGAGTGCTAATCCATGGTGCCCCACACTGTTATTTGATATTCAGTTCAATATTTTTCTGCAGGGCCTAGGATCTACTTGAAGTGACAACTTTCCATTCATACTTATCTCCCCCTGAGAACCTTTTCAGATGACCCTCTCCTGGGTCAGAAATAAGAGGGAGGAAGCAAACACTGATGACACTATATCAGTGGGCTGTGACCCAAGGGTAACCACAACCCCAGTTTCAGGGAGTCAACTTTTTCAACACTCCTACGGGAGGCAGGGTGATAATGAAGCCAAACACAGACATTTCCTTCAACTTTTGCCAGACGATGTGGCTCCTTGAAGTAGATTTCAATGGAATCTTTACACAGTAAGAGGCCTGTTGGAGCCTCCCTCCCCAGAGAAAAACCTGTTTCCAGTCGGTGACTGACCCCATAAATGGAGTCAAAATCCAATTGTTGCATCATCCTTAAAGTATGCTATTTAACACAAAGGCAGGCTATAAAGTAGCAGAAAGAGCAAAAACCTCTGGCTTCAAGTATCATTAAATGTTTTTTAAGGGGATATGGAAAGGTTTCAAAGGGTAACAAAATAAAGTTTTATAAGATTTTTATCTATGTCATCTAATTTTTTTTCAGACAACATCTTTATGTTGGTAAGCCTTGAACTTTGTGACTTTTAATATGACATGCAAGGCATTTTAAAAACCATAATTACTATATGTTTGTTATATTAGTCACATCTATCAGAGAAAAATATGCCAATTTAATCATAAAATTGAAAAAAAAATTAGATGCCGTTCCCAAAGGTATTCCAATTCAACCTTTTTCCCCTTATGATCCTACTTAACGACCAACTGCTAAGTGTTGTGCCTGGCCTTGCCTGGTTTGGGCAGATACAAAGAACAGAAGTTATGGCTGAAGAGTTTATTCTCTGTCCGCAATGTGCTAGGAACTTTCTGGAATGCAACCTACTTCACCACCAAAAACTCCCTCTAAGTGGAAGTTTCTGTTCCCTAACTGATAAAAATATTTTTGTGACTTATGATAGAATCTTTGGCAGCTCCATGAAATTTTGTGAGTTGCTTGAGCTGCAGGGTGACTCTATGCAAGAGTTACAGCAAGGGCTGTGATTTTCCAGAAATGTCCTTTGTGATTCCAATAGCCATCATACAGTCATGGGTCATGGAAATCAAGGGTGGTCGTTAGTGTCGTGAAATTGATTTATTCCCAAATAACTTTTTATGTAGCAACGGGAAAGCTTTCAGTAGAGAACCAGCAAAGTAAGGCTGGGAAACTACTTTGGAGGGCAGCTACCTCAGAAGCCACCTACGCAGATCTTTGGAAGCTGACCCTTGTGCATGGTTTATAAGTAAAAATGCTGATTTTTTAACATTTCCTACCCTACATCAGGCTGGAATTTCTTTGTGCATTTTAGAATCCAGGAGTACATGATAGAGAGAAGGAGGTGCTAGAACTAAATAGAATTTTGCAAGTGATGGCATTGTTGGAGATCTGATGGCTAAGAATCAGCCTATCAGCTAAATTCTCTTATGGCCAAGAGACCTGAGGAGCTAATGTAATTGTTTAGATAAATTAGGGTGAGAACTCCTTTAGTTTTCTGCCGTATTTTAACCATGGAATCTGGGCATTTTAGTATATAATAATTTAAAAATTAAAAGCATAGCTGAAGGAAGTAAAAGCAACTATACATTGATGTTTATCTCCCTCTCTTCCTCCCTTCCTGATCTTCTCTCTAAAAATAATGAATAAAGTCTTTTTAAAAATTTAAAAAAAAAAAAATAAGCAGACACAGTCCATCAACTTATCCAGTGTACAAGTGTACAATCTGGAGAAGTGTGACAACAAAAGCAAATGATTATGTAAGTTAAAAATAGTTGGGCCCCCACTGGTGTGACTCAGTGGATTGGCACAGGCCTGTGATCCCAAAGGTCACTGGTTCAATTCCTAGTCAGGGCACATAACCAGGTTGCAGGCCAGGTCTCCAGCCAGGTCTATAGCTGGAGGCAGGTGAAAGGCAACCATACATTGATGGTTCTCTCTCCTTCTTCCTTCCTTCCTCCCTGCCCTTCTCTCTGAAAATAATGAATAAAATCTTTAAAAAAAAAATAGTTGGGCAAAGGTAAAAATAATGGAAGCTAACATATGTGGAATTTTAATCGATATATTTTCTTTTGAGTAGTAAGTAGTTCCCGATGCCTGTTTCCTCATATGAACTTAATTAACTTGTTTGATATTCAGAGGTATTGGGCTTTTTCAGGGGTAAGAGGAGCAATTTTGATGCCATGTAACATTTAATATCTGATTCTAGGAAAGAAAACTGATAATGATTCAAATTCCATTGTGCGCTTTTCATATAATGCAAAGTTACCAAATTAGAAAATTTTAGTTGGACTATTGTAAGAAGTACCATTGTATCATTGTTATAGGCATTCTTGTCAAGATGAATCTTACATTAAAACATTTCTCCCAAGCTACCACAAAAGCCAGAATCATTAAAAATTGAAGAATTGCTCAAATATAAAAGACATGCATCACCATACATTGTTTATGTTTTGCATTTTACTCAGTTCGAGTAATGAAATTAAATTGGTTGGTCTCTTTTATATTTTGCCTGTTTCTAATCAGTTTCACTTTTGTTTGTCTGTGAGCTCATCGAGTGATGATGTTTTTTGGGGATTTCATACTCCTGGCATCATCCATATTCTCAGCAAGCCTTTGTCATTGAAAGAAAACATTTTGGTGAATGTGAGGGTTTATGATGCCTGCAATAATCTGTTAAGAAACTTAAGTTTGGGGTTGAAAATACTTTAACAAAGATGTGAATGGAATTGCATGGAATGCAGATTTATTCTAAAATAAGAAAAGTCAAGCTTTATCAGCTCATCTATATTTTCCCAGATGCTCAATAAATTTAATAATTATGCTGAATATTGTTGATGTACTACCATATGAATGTACACATTGCAGTCTTTAATTTTTATCAGTTTATGTCTGTGATAAATCCTGGTCATGTAAGTACTGTATATATTTAATAAATACAGCTGGAATGCAGCATTTCCTTCTAATAATCATTAAGGTGAGCTTGGCAGAATATTACATCTATGCCAGCTCAGTTAAACCAACAGACAGACTCAGTAGGAACAAAGTGTCTTTGGTTAGCAGATCATTCTACTGTGCTATTAATTGGTAATGTAAATGAGCAATTGGTATGCACCTTGCTATATGTGTTGCTGAAAGACTCATATTAAGTCTTTTATGGAAAATAATAATAATTGAATACAAAATAGCTAAATTCTGTCATTTACGCCAAGCCTTTCTAATTATTCAGTATTTATGAATAGAAGGATAGTAGTGCTGCCTCTGGATAGGTGATGGAAGTGGAGATTAAGCTGGCATTATGAGTGGTTTATCATTTGGCTGGAGGATTACCTGACTCTCTTGCCCCTTCACTACTTTGGGAGAGCTGCCTTGTAGCCATTCTGCAGTTCATTAGCACCTCTACCAAGGTGTACAGGACAAGAAGTCCTTGTCAGCAATTTTCGTCAAAGCAGCAGCCAGGTACAAGATTGAAACTAATGGCTGAAATGAGGTTTGAGGATTCTCTGTGTGTTTTATTAGTACTCTCCACTTGTTAACAAGCTGAATCCGGAGCTGAATGCAGTATTTTTTTTTTTTATTCACCTGAATGTGCAGTGTATTTAGTTTCTGATAAGAATTCTGGTTTGCCATTTATGCCCTACCAATAAGTGGGACATAAGGAAAACTGAGTATACTAAAGATCTAAATCTTAGTTTTAAAAAATTAATGACATTGCTCTGTCTGTATACATAGAAAAAGCTGACATGTTTTACATACACACACATGTATGGAGAAAGACAGAAAGATCTTATAACTAAGTCCTTGCAGATTCTGTCCTCTTATGTGATATTTTCTCAGTAATTTTGTTTTGGACACATGATTGTTTGTGAAAACATACATTAATCTAAAACCACCTCAGTTAGTTTTCTAATAAAGGGGACAAATTTTGCAGATTTAACAATGATTTTATGATGCATGGCCTTAAGATGACATGTTTGATGTCGTTAGATAAACATAGCAATTCAATTGTAGAAATCAAGACTATAACTTACAGAAAAATAAATAAATAATGAGTTTCAATATTATTTTGAATAGGTGCTTTGGATACACCAGTGAATATCAGCATTATATGTGAATTAAAGTAGGGCTGTATCCCAAGTGACTTGGTCAGAAGTACACAGAGCATTTTGTAGAGGCAGTAAGACAACTCAAACAAAGGCTTTTCCAGAGCACCACCCAATGGTGTAAAACCCAACCACCTCTACAAACAACACACTGAAAGGGTAGACACAGCAGGTACCAGAATACCAGGAAAGTGAATCCTGCTCCATAGGGTCAACCCCTGCACAAAATCTCCACTGTGATCACAGCCATTCCTCATATCCAGTCAATCTCCCATTGACATGCCAACAGCAATAAATGTTTAACTGCAATAGGAGGGAACATGCAACCCACACATAGGACACACCATGCACACATGGGACATACTTGGAGCACCCAGCTTAGGTTATCAGGGAAACTACACCACAGGACCCCATAGAACACCTACTATATAAAACACCCACCAAGGCCAGGAGACATAGCAGCCTTACCCGATACATAGAAACAAATACAGGGGTGCAGCTAAAATGAGGAGAAAAAAATGTTTCTAATGAAAGAACAGGGAAAAATAAGAAAACTAAACAAAATGGAGGCAAGCAATCTACAGGATGCAGAGTTTAGAACACTTGGTTATAGGAATTCTGAATGGTCAGTGAGATCTTCAACAAAAAGACAGGAAACAAAAAATAGAAAACATTAACAAGTCAGAAGTGACAAATATGAAAACTGAAATGAAGTGTACATTCAGGGGAATCAATACTAGAGTAGATGAAGTGGAGGATCAAATTAGAGATTTGGAAGATAAGATAGCGGAAAACACCCAATCCAAACAGCAAAAAGGAAAAAAGAGTCTAAAAAAATGAGGCTAGCCTAAGAGACCTTTGGGACAACAACATGCATACCAACTTTTACATCATGGGGAATTGAAGATCTACTTGAAGAAATAATGACTGAAAACTTTCCTAACCTTGTGAAAGAAAAAGACATACAAGCTTAAGAACCACAGTGAGTCCCAGACAGGATGGGCCCAAAGAGGCCACACCAGGACACATCTTCATTAAAATGACAAAGGTTAAAGACAAAAAGAGAATCTTCAAAACAGCAAGAAGAGAGCAATTTGTTATCTATAAGGGAGCTCCCAAAAAACTGCCAGCTGATTTCTCAACACAAACATTTCAGGCCAGAAGGAACTGACAAGAAATATTCAAATTAATGAAAAGGAAGGACTTACAATCAAGATTACTCTACCCAGCAAAGCTACCATTTAGAATAAAAGGATAGATGAAGAGCTTCACAGACAAGAAAAGCTAAAGAAGTTCATGACAAAAAATAAAAAATAAAAAGCCTTCCAAGAAATGTTAGAAGGACTTCTCTAAGAAGAAAAGGAGATAAAATATGAATAACAAAATGTCATGTCTGTCAATAATTACCATAAATATAAGTGAAGCAAATGCTGCAAACAAGAAACATACTGTGGCTATATGGATAATAAAATAAGACCCTTATATATGCTGTCTATAAAAGACTCATTTCAGGCATAAAGATGCAAAGAGACTGAAAGTAAAAGAATGAAAAAGGTATTCCATGAATATTGAATTTAAAAATTAAGCTGGTTAGTAAATACTCCTACCAGGCAATATACACTTTAAAACAAAGACTTTATGTAATAAGATACAAAGAAGGATCCAGTAATTCCACTTCTGGGTATTTATCTGAGGAAACCCAAAACATTATAATTTGAAAGGAAACATGTATCATATGTTCATTGCAGCATTATTTACAATAGCCAAGATATGAAAGCAACAAAAGTGCCCATCAATAGATAAAAGAATTTTTAAAAAGTGGTGATATGTACAATGGAATATGACTCGGCCATAAAGAAAGAATGAAAGTTTGCCAACTGCAATAAAAGTTGGACCCAGAAGATACTATGCTGAGTGAAATAAGTCAGACAGATAATGCCATATTATTTCACTTATATGTGGAATCTAAAAAAATGAATAAACAAGCATAAACAAATTCATACATAGATACAGAGAGCAGTTTGATATTTGACAGATGGGAGGGGGTGGTGGAGATTGGTGAAAAAAGATGAAGTGATTAGCAAGTACAGATTTGTGGTTACAAAATAGTTGTGGAGATGTAAAGTTTAGCATAGGGAATGCAGTCAATAATATTGTAATAACTATATACGGTGTCAGATGGGTACTAGATTTATTGGGATGAACACTTTGTAAATTATATAAATGTCTAATCACTATGTTGTACACTTGAAACAAATATAATTGTATGTCAACTATAATTGAAAAAGAAAAAGAAAATAAACTGACATGGAGACAAAAATAAATTGGCCCTGATAAAAGTAATCAATAAACTGATGATAAAGATATGGAAGTTTTGAATAAAATTATTTGATAAAATATGCTATATTTTCATTGAAAAATTGTTGAGAATATAGCTCTGAACATAAGCAACCAACTTGACCTAACAGACCTTGATAGAATATTAGATTTAAGGGCTACAGGTCATACATTCTTTTCAAATGAACATGGCTCTTCACAGAGATAGGTCATATAAGGGGCTAAAAATGTTTTAGCACACTTTGAAAGATTGAATTTTTATAGATGATATCCTTTGGAATTAAATTAAAAACCAATAACTATAACATTTAGCAATGTTCCAGGTATTGGACATTAAATACATTCCTTTAGGTTACCAAACATTAACATATTTCTTTAGTTTATAGAAGAACTTGTAAGAAAAATTAAGAAGTATTTTGAGCTCAGTGGTAATTAGAAATGACCACCTCAACACTATGTGATGCAGTGCTTCAAGTGAAATATATAGTTTCTTATTAGAAAAGATAAAAAGTTTAAAAATAAATTATCTAAGCTTTTACCTTAAGAAGTTAAACAAACAAGTGAATATTGAATGCAAATTAAGAGAAAGGAAATAACAGTTAAAAGCAGAAATCTGTGAAATAGGAAACAGGTGAATAATAGAGCTATGAATAGAACCAAATGTGATTTCTTTGAAAATATTAATTAAATTAATAGATTAATAGGCTCCTAGCAAAACTGTTCAAAGAAAGAAGCACATCACTATATATGCTCTAGATATATTAAAATAATAGAGAATATAATGAATAGCATTATCTCAATAAAATCAATTATTTAGATAAAATAAATACATTCTAAAAGTGTATAATATACCAAAATTGGCAAGATGAAATAGAAAGTAAAAAGTGCATTTATTAAATAAACACATAATAAATATATTTAATAAATTAAATCTATAATAAAAATCTTTCCATAAAGAAAATTCCAAGCTCAGGTGATTTCCTGGTGAAATTTGTCAAACAATAAAAGCATTATTGCAGAAAATGGTGTAAAATGTTCAGAAAATAGAGAAGGGTACACATTTCTAATTCATTCTATGAGGCTAGCATACCCCTGATACCAAAATCTGACAAATAAAATGCCATTCTTTCTCTGCCAAAAACCCTTCAATCTGTTAATAGGATTTATGTAAAATCTATAGCTCACAACATTCTTAATGGTGAAAGACAGTATCTTCCCTCTGAGACTGGAGAAAGGCAAGACTGCCTATTTCCACCACTCCTATTCAATATTTACTTACAATAAGGCGAGACAAAGCAATTAAATGAATAAAAATTAGGAATGAAAACCAAAACAATCTGTATTTGCACACTGTGTGAAAAGTTGTATATGTGATATGATAGTCTACATATATGAGTAAAATCATAAATAATCTACAAAGTAAGCTAGCAATAAGTGTACAGTTGATTAGTCAAAGTTGGAGGATACAATGCCAATATACAAAAACCAATTGTAGTTTTGCATATTTGTAGCAAACAATTAACATGAAAATTTACAAATGCAATTTAAAATAGTAAAAAGACAAAATGCTTATGAATAAAATTAAAGAAAGCTGTTCAAGAACTCTGTGCAAGCACCAAAGAGGCTCTAACACTGCTGAGAGAACTTGCAGTAGGTTAAATTAAAGGGAGATGCTCATGTTCAAATGTCAATTCTCCCCAAATTGAGCTACAGATTCAATGTGGTGTAAAAAAAAAATCCCTGTTTTGTAGAACTAGCTTAGTTGATTTTAAAGTAGATGTGAAACCAAACAAGAATAGCCAATACAATCCTTAAAAAGATGAATGCATTTGGAGGTCTACTACTACATTTCCTGAAGACTTTAAAGCTACAGTAATTAGAGCATATTCTTCCTCTTTAACATCATATTATGAAAATTTCAACATATACAAGTGGACTGAATAGCATAATAGTGTAATATGCTCAGGATCTCACCTCCCAGTTATAACAATTGTTTGAAATGTTATTTTTGTCTGCACACCCTCCACATAACTCCAAGTGATTATTTCTTCTTAATTTATTATCTTACATCCAAAAAAAGAAATTATGGCTCAGTGGATAGGTGCCAGCTTACAAACTCAAGGGTTGCTGGTTTGATTCCCGTCAGGGCACATAACCAGGTTGCAAGCTAGGTCCCCAGCTGGAGGCAGGTGAAAGGCAACCACACATGGATGTTTCTCCCCCTTTTTTCCTTCCTTTCTGCCCTTCTTTCTAAAAATAATGAATAAAAATCTTTAAAATAAATACAAAAAGAAATTTACCCTGGTCACATGTTGGTTACTCTGAAATACAGCTCACATAAGAAAGTCAGAGTCAATTATTTTTTTACTTCATCAGTTTACAAAAATAAAGAGTTGGTAATGTAGGATGCTGCAGAGGTGGCCAATTTTTGTTTAAGCACTATGAAATATGCCTGTATTTAAACATATGTAATGCCTTTCAGTACTTTAGAATATAATATTCATCCATCGATGCTGTTTTTTCTCTATTTGGCAAAGAAGTGCTTATTCAGATAGGTTCTAGAGGCAGGTTGATAGCTTTCGTATTTATGCTAGGGATGAGCAAAAGTAGATTTACAGTTGTTTGTATGAAAAAATGCATGCAGGTCATTATTATTATTATTATTATTATTATTATAGTTTCATTAATTCTGCATGTCAGGTATTCCTAACTATAAACCTATTTTTACCCACTTCTCTATGTCCTGTGCTAGATCTGGAATTAGCAATTTCTTAAAGAATCTCCTTTTCCTTTTTGTAAAAAATGGTATTGGGAGAGAAAACTCTGAGAACAGGGGGTGTTCATTGCTATTGGGTTGCCCACGGGCCTCTGTGGTGGAGAAAATGTGTGTGAGCCAGTATGTTGTCCCTAACACATTTGTTATTTACTGGTCTCTCCCCACCCCACTAGACTGTAAGGCCAGACAATATGACATTTCCTCCCTGTGCCTAATATGATTTTATACTTTGTTGTAAAATTTTGCTGAATGAGGGAACAGGCAAATAATTACCAAGAAAGTTTTGGCAAAGAGTCTTACACTTTTTCAAGAATGGCAATGGAAGTTTGGTGCATGTGTACATGTGTGCATTTGTGCATGCATGTGTGTGTGTGTGTGTGTGTGTGTGTGTGTGTGTGTTAGTACTGCTGGGTGGTGGTAGTGGAGTCTGTTCAAAGGGTTAAACAGACATATAAAAGGTAAATTGGGGTGTTTTTGAATGGATATGAATTTTTCTGTAGATTGAAATACTTTGAAACTTGACATCAATAATAAATGAAGACCTTGCCATTTTTATATACTTCTTATGTAGGCGGTCTTGGGTAGAAAGACCTTATCTGGGTTGCCTAATGGACTAAATCTCAATCAGTGCCTTTGAGGTAGCCATTATTGTCTTGTGCTGAGCAGTGGATCACCTTACCCCACAAATGTTCTCACCTGGTTGTGCTGATAATGCTGGCTTGATTTACTGAGAATTTATTACATCAATGGTTACTTCTGGTATTTGAGGATATTTGTGTGATTCACAATTTGAGGCAGTGTTAGCCTTGGCAGGAGCCTTATCCACCAGTTTTCTATGGAAAATAAATATTTTTGATGTGATTTAAACCATTGTGTAAGCATTGCTTTAAAACAAACCTCATAGCTCTTCAACATTCCCATCACATTTTCCCCACACCCCAGAAACTCCTGTAAAGAAATTCTGTAGCTGTCACTGGTGGATGAGAATTATAATTTAGTGGGAAAACAAGATGTTAATGACAACTCAAGAGGAAAGCACCACTTCTATATTCCATGATCTATACAATGTACTTTCATGTGAAATAATAACAATACCACTACTTGAGCAGACTCAAACTAAATGGATTCCAGCATTATTTCAAGTACTTTCCAAATATTAACACCTCATCCCATAACTATTATTATTTCTATTATACAGATAAAGAAACAGAAACAAAGAGGTAAAGGAAGTTGTCTTGCTCAGGTTCCATACTCTTAACTACGGTCTTGGACTGTTATATAACCTTATTAGCCACCTAAGATAATGTTTTAATATAGATACTATTATTTCCATTTTAATGGGTAGTTAAATTGGCTGAGAGAGACTAAATAACTTGGTTCACTCCATACCACTTGTAAATTGGACCTAAGATTGCTTGAATCAAAAGCCTGTGTTCTCTCTTTTGTATAGAAGTAAACAGAACAATTAGCTCATTAATAATGTCATTTGTCTCCCTAAGTTTATATTTTATGAGTAACAAAATATTAAAGTGTTACAGAGAACTATAAAACATAGTTGTGCATTCAATTTTATTTAGCAACATGATTCATTAAAGAGGTTAGTAGAGACAAGAGCTTGGATTTTGGTGATTCGTTTTCATATAGCTCAATGTAACCAGTGTGGGACTATATCACCTTGCTTACCATTTTCTTCTGAAGTAGACAAGTTTTAACACAATACCTTGCGTATACCTTTTGTGCAATATCTAGCTTTTTGCTAGCAAATTAGTTTAAATATTTGTTGAAGATGAAAATGGTAGTAGTGAAATAGTTTATTTTTACACAGAGAGAAGACGAAACTTCTCCTGGCATAGTGACTTCCCTGAGGTAAATATCCTACAATTATCCCAATGGAAATACTCACTTTTGGAAATAAACTCAAATGGGAAAACCTGGGAACCAGTTGGAGTTGTATAACCACATTAGATACAATGGAAGTCAAATTTTAGGATTATTTACAGGTATTAAAATTTTCTGGCTTTTGCCAAATGCATCTTGAGTCAGAAGTCATTCCTTCAAAACACTCATGGCATGTTGATTATGATGTAGTTCATTTATTGATATATTTTCATAGAATTTGTCTTACTCTATGAAATACAGTGTTGGATACATTTATATTTAAAATCTGTAAGGTTTTTTGGCCTTATTGTATTTCTCTCCTTTTTTTTTCTTTCAAATGTACAGTCTTCAATATTAACTAATAGGGAGGGAAAATTATAGAACCAACCTTTTCTTCCAGCTATTTTCATAGTAAACAAAACAGAGATGTACTTAAAAATCTATATTGTAAAAAGTGTTATTGAATTGCATTTTAAGAAGATGCTTGCTATTTCATAAGTGTTTATAATAAATACAACCTGTGAAATATGATTTTAGAATTCTAACTAGAGTTACTCAATCCTAAGAACAAAAGGATGAACCAAAGCCCAGGAAGAGGGATGGAGTGGTGGAGAGGCAGAGTGTGAAGAATTAGGGATGAGTGGAGGCCACCTCCCTGACCTTCCTCTGCCCCACTGCTGTAGCCCCTGGATGGAGAGTGGGGAGTAAAACTAACACTAGCTGTTCATCATGCTTAAAGACCAGAATGTAACATGAAAACCATTACTACCTTTCAGGATACAAAGAATGTAGAAGAAAGGATTAAATCATTTGAAGATGTTATTTCAATGTGAGAAGGAATTCTAACTAAATTGAAGTCTTTTAAAAATGAAAAGACTGCTCTTTTAAAAGATGGGTAGAGACATATGTGTATCTGATGAGTCAACCAGGTCTTTTGGAGGCACTACCCAGGCTGCTCTTGTATTTATACTTATGATTAGAGAAATAAAGAGCCCATAAGAGCTTGCTCTCTACTAAATCCATCCACACAGTCTCAAAAATCACCTCTGGGGCTCCAGATAGTTCTTGTATCAAATAAACTGAGTTAAGATTCCAAGAGTTAGTAGGATTAGACTAGTCAAATCCACTGCATTCTTCAAAACTTTACCAGACTGTGTCCAGCTTGTGTTGGGATCTAAGAGATTCCTAGAAATATATGGCAAAATCACTCCCCCTCAAAGAATTGACAGCATGGTGTGCTGGCAAGAGGCAAATACAGCCTAAATAGGCAATACAATTCATTGAAAGGCAGTGTGGAGAAGTGGAGTAGCTGTGGAGCCCGACAGGGCTGTAGGGTGGAGATCAGGTCATCAGCTTTGTGTTTGAAATGATAAACATCAATATCCTGGGAGAGAGCCTCAACCACTAAGCATTTAATACACGAGAGCTGTGATAATAATGATAATGATGGTATAATAATGCTCCCACACTAGAGGTAGGAAATAGCTAGATTAATAGAAATACCTGTACAGACTGGACTGTTTGAAGACTGTACCTCAGAGTTCAGAGATCAGAATTAAGTGGGCCCAGAAGTATCAGCAAAGGTGAGTGAGGCGAAAGTGTGGCATGTTTAAGGGTAGCTCAGGGAACCATCCTAAGGCCGTCAGCGTTGCAGGCAGTTTGTACTTTGGCCTTGGTGACAAGTGATGATGCTTAAATTAACACATTTGTCCACATTCTCCGAATGACTCAGCCATGAGCCTCAGTGCTTATGATTACTATGGAATTGGTGCCAGCTTTGCCTCATCAAGAATGCCGGATGTAATGTAATTTTAATGACTTTCATTGTGTTTGAGGCTTCTTTGCTAAGATCCAGCATCTCATTGCACATTTAAACTGACCTGAGTATACTAATGAAGATTAATTGTTCATTGATTAAGGAAAGATGAATCACCCTATTACTGATGTGAACTTTCTGTCCTAAAGTAAAAGTGTATTGAGCTTCAAAAATACTGGCTCACAGATAGTGGGAGCCTCCATTTAATTGCCTTTCATTTTATTTTACCCTGATAATAATGGCAACAGAACATTTGTTCCTTAAGAAGAAAAAATCAAGTGGAAGTTTTATTTGTTCTTTAAAAAACATGTCTACACAGACTGAATGTGTATAGTAAAGAGGTTTTATTAACACCTAATTTTTTTTTCAAACTGAATGAACTTCTTCCTGTGAATCAAACTGCTCTCATAGATTTTATCACTTAGGGTTGCATTAAGCTGCAGGTAAGCAGAAACTTAAAAACAATTGCTTAACCAAGGTGGGGGGTGGGGGCAGGGGGTGCTTACTTTTCTCATTTAACAGGGAGACTAGGGAATTAAGGGAACCAGGATTTTTCTCTTCCCATTTCATTGATCTGAGTGTGTAATATTTGGCTTCATGGTTGTAGGAGGGGTGCATTGTTGGACAGTAACCCATAAGGCCTCTGTCTCTGCATTAGCATTTATCTTGTTAGATAAACATAAAACTCCCTGAGTTTGGGCACTGAGTCTTCTGCTTTGCAGACATGGGGCCTGGCTGAGGTACCCCACATATGATAGATACTCAGTACATATTTATCAACAATTATAACAGGAAAGTGAACTAATTAAAAGATTATTGTGGATTACAGTAACCAAAAATAAAAAAATATTTCATTAATTTTGAGAGTTATAATTTAAGAGAAATTTAAAGAATTCATTTAGCAGCAAAGTCCATCCTGGTGGGGATGGTTATAAAGGATATCATGAAATGCTGTGTGAGAAAGACATTGGCAAAATAGTGCATGGTGGATTACTGGCTTCTTTGACCTTGGATATGATGGATGTAGTGAAGAAGCTGTTTTTTTACCAGGTGGTTGAAGAGTTTAAATATCTGCTCAATACCAAGGAATATCAGATTTAATCTGAGAACAATATAGAACAATTTCGGATTTGTTCATGGGAAAACATGAAGAATATTGTATTTTAAGATGATTAGTTAAGCAAAGGAATGCATAATTAATAAAAATTGAGGAAGAAAAGCTGGAGGTACAGAGACCTACTAAGAGATGATTAAAGTCCAGAGGGGAGGTATTAGGGAGGGTAGCTTTTCTTCAAAGGTCTCAGATTAATACAGGCCCAATTTCTTGCTGAGGGTATAATGGCAGCTTCAATAGACATCCTAGTATCTCCAAAATTCCCTAAGGAATTCAAAGCATTTTTCTAAACACTTGAATTTGTTTAGGAAAGAATTACTTTTTCTAAATATAGAAAATAAATAGTAAATAGGAAAAAATCATTTAGTAGAGTATAATAAGTGTTTAAACCTAACTTTATTTCTAAACATATTATATGCCAGACTTTTTTAGTGACACCATACTTTTTGAATTTTACTTTACAGAGCTGCATTTTTTGTTATCTGAAAATTCTTGAAAATATTTTGTAATCCTTTTTTATAAATATGTTTCTCCTTTTCAACTAATCTGTCATCACTTGAAGTAAAATAATGGCTGTGTATTCTACACTGTTGATTATTTTAATTAATATTATACCAATTCAGTGGGACCTATCAGCATAAGCTCTTCCAAATTTTTTAATAAGACACAATTCAATAAATATTTATTGATCAACTTACATTTGCTGAACATTCTGCTACTCACTGGTTACATAATGATAAGTAAAATATATATAATCTATGGCCTTATTGAATTAACAATTTATAACAGGCAAATAACAAAATTGCTGATGTGTTATGAGAAAATTTTTTTAAATGCTGAGACATCCGAGAATGTGATAAAGAGTGAAAGGAGCTGGACTTACTTCAATAGATTACTCACCTCTAAGAAAGTGATATTGAAGTTGTTGCTGAAAAGATAAAAAAGAAAGCTAGCCTTGCAAAGATTTGGCATATATAAATGTAGTGGATGAAGAAAGAACTATGTCAAACACTTAATGACAGGACCATTTTCAAAGGCATGGATAGAATCAAGGATAATCAACAAGGGAAGGTAAGTTCTTAAACAACAGCAATAAATTGTTACTGCTCTTTGGCCTCAAGAGGAAAGAGCTGGAGGATTGTCCCTTATCCAGAGGATGTAGCCACAGCTGTAACAGCTGACTAACCAGACGGAACTACGGCTTTGGGGAGAGGAAAGCATCCCTCTCAAACTCCAGCCCAGCAGGAGAGTAGCCGAGCAAGGACACTCTGTGGTCTCTATCTCTTCTAAAGTATATGGATATTAAACTTAAAATGTTTATAATCAAAATAATTTTTAAAAAGAACAAAGTTGAAAGAGGTATCCTATTTTATTTCAAGGCTGTCTATAAAGTTATATTAAGGCAGCGAGTGTTAGTAAAAGGGTATCATATAGATCAATGAAACAAAATAGAAAGTGAAAGTAAAAACTGAAATATGATCAATTGATTTTTAACAGTGAGGCTAAGACAATATGTGGAAAAATAATAATCTCTTTCATCAAATGACCCTGGAATGACCGTATGTACTTCTTCTGGAATCCTATCTATCCACCTATTTATCTATCTATGAATCAAGAGAGGAGGACAGAAAGACACAGCAGAGACCAATCTTTATTCTTATTCTTCATCCCACATAATAAATTATTCAAGGCAGATAATAGACTTAAAAATAAAAACTCAAATAAATTTTTGAGGGACAATATTAAATGAAAGTCTTTGTGTCTTACTGACAGGCTAATCTCTAAGCACAAAATACAATGATTATTTTTAAAAAGTTAGACTTCACCAAAATTACAAACTTCTCACCAAAAGCCATCATGAAGAAAATGAATAGGCAAGCCAAAGACTTGGGAAAAAAATATTTGAAAAACATGGCTGTTGAAGAATTTCTATTTGCTGCACATGTGGTCTGACCAGAAGATATTCAGCCACGTACTATTGAAAGAGATGAAAAGATACAAGAAATATTGGGTGTAGGACAGTGATGACTAGACCTGTTCAAATAAGTACCTTATGACTGCACACAGTTTGTCCAATTGCCATCAGCCGCCCTGACGTATTTTCCTGAATCTCACTGATGGTCTGAAATCACTTCCCTTTAAAAGGTGATTTTCTTTTGGGAAAAACCAGAAGTCATAGTGCTCCAAGGGGCTGAGTTACCGGGATGATTTTCTGTTTCACCAAAACACCTCACGAGACATGATGCATGAGAAGGTGCATTGTCATGATGAAGCTGCCAATCACCAGTTGCCCATAGCCGAGGCCTTCTGAATCATTTGAATAGGTTCTGTGGAGGAATGTTTGAGTTTAACACAAAATTTGATGCAGATTCATTGCTCCACTCCCTCAGCCATTTTGAATGCAATGGCCACACAGTACACATGCTCACTCAACGGCAGGTGCCTTCCTCATCGACTAGTACAGTGAAGTTATCATTGTTCACGCATACACATTCCAGTCCACTCTCCTTGTCTCTCAAGCTACATTGATGTTGCACATACCATCTAATTTGACTAACTGTGGTTGGACCTTTTCTGGAAAGATCTCATGTATAGAACTCCTATGACTTAATAATGAAAGTGCAATCAACTCAGTTAAAAATAGGCCAAAAATTTGAATGTATCCTGTGCAAAGGAAGATATATGAAAGACCAGTAAGAGTGTAAAAGAGTGCTATTTTTAAGCATCAGGAAATTGCAAATGAGAGCACAATAAAATTTCCATTATATCTCCACCAGAATGGCTGAACATTGAAAAGGAGTTATTAGTGCTCTCTTCCACTTGGTAGAAATTTAAAATAGTACAACCACTTTGGAAAAATTGCTAGTAACTTAATATAAAACTAAACATATGTCCACTATACGACCCAGATATTCCACTCCTAAACCATCACCTTAGATAAATAAAAGGATATATCAATAAAAATCTTCTATAAAAATGTTTATTATAGTTTTATTCATAACAGAAAAAGTGGAAACAGTCTAATATTCATCAGCAAGACCATGGAAAACTGAACAGTGATATATCTATTCAATGGGAATACTAGTCAGCATTAAAAAGAGCGAACAAGATATTCAAGCACCAAAATGAGCAAATTCTCTTTTAAAATATTATGCTGTGTAAAGGAAGCTTTATATAAAGAGTATGTATATTTCATTTATGGAAATTTTTAGAATAAGCAAAACAAGTGTATGGTGAAAACAGTCAGCGAAGCAATTGCTTCTAGAGGTATTAATAGGAGATTGACCAGAAAGAGTATGAGGGAACTTTCTGGAGTTATGTTAATTTTTTATATCTTGATAAGAGTTTGAGTTCCTTAATGCATAAAATTTCAAAACTTGCAAAATAACCCACTTAAGATTTTTGCAATTGTACCTTTTACCTAAAAAAAGAAATTTAAACATGATATGCATGCTGAAATGTTTAGGGGCAATGTCAACTGTCTGCAGTTACATTAATAGAGGAATAGATTGATGGATAAACATATAATACATCAAAATAGCAAAATGGTATTTGCAGAATATCAGTGGTGGATATATGGGTGATAGCTGTACAATTCTTTCAACTGTTCTATATGTTTGGAAATTTGTATAATGACTTTTGGAAAAAATTACAGAGGATATTTGGAAGATCCTAAATGCATTCTTTCTTTCAGTTCCAACCACACTTCCTATTCCACTTTACAATGATATATTGAAGTTAAAATTGTGAGAATAACAACCTTCCATAAGAATACAGATGACTCTCCTATTTTATGACTAACTTGCCCACTATACCACTTTTAACATATGAAATTGGTTATGGTAAAGTGGCCTAATTGTATTTGATCTGAATAGTAGGCATACTCTGGAAGTGAGCCAGATCTATGTGTTGTATTTGGAACTGGAGCTCTAGACTTAAACTCTTAAGATTAACCATATTAATTCCCCCAAATTAGCAGCATTTGAAGTAGAGCAATTCTTCAGGTATAGAGGTATGGTTAATAAATCATTGTTGATCCCATATCTCTGCTCTTTTTAGTTTTATTTATCTTCCTGCCACTTGGAGGTGATTATTTCAAAGGTTGGATTGTTTAAAGTCTACCTTTAATTATAATGAATCTAGTAGTATTTGATATAATTTCACAGAATACCTAAAGTTTCCTTGCTAGGAAACTTTAAAAGATTTTATTTATTATTTTCAGAGAGAAGGGCAGGGAGGGAGGAAGAAAGGTAGAGAAGCATCAATGTGTATGTTTGCCTTTCATCTGCCTCCAGCTGGGGACCTGGCTGGAGACCTGGTTTGTAATCTGATTATGTGCCCTGACTGGGGAATCGAACCAGAGATCTTTGGTTCCAATCCACTGAGCCACACCAGAAGGGATGAAAAAACATTTTAAATAATGAAGTTTTATGGGATTCTGCATGTGTTTTTTTTTTCTTTCTTACTACTGTTATTTTATTACAGTTGTCCCAATTTCCCCCGCTTTTGCCCTCCTTCACCCAACCCACTCCCTTGCTCCATAGTCAATCCCCACACTGTTGTCCCTGTTCATGGATCATTCATGCATGTTCTTTGACTACTAGTCCACATGTGTTTTAACATTCACATTCAGGTTGGCTCAGAGCTGGTGTCCTAGCCTATTCTTAGCACTATCTTAGTTGCTGTATTTATAGTGCCAATTGATTATATCTCAGCTATTGCTTTCAGGGAATTCTGTTTTCCTTCCAAAAAAAAAAAAAAGAAAAAAAAGGTGGCTTTTGAAATGGAGTACATAGTTTTACTAAAAAGATTGTATTTGTGAAGTTATTATGTTAAATGTTTTCATATTCTCACACTTTTATTTTAAAGATTTTATTTATTATTTTTAGAGAGTGGGGAAGGGAGAGAGGCAGAGAGGAAGAGAAACATCAATGTATGGTTGCCTTTCACCTGCCTCCAGCCACGGACCTGCCTGGAGGCCTGGCTTGCAACCTGGTTATGTGCCCTGGCTGGGGATTGAAAGTTACCTTTGGGTTCGCAGGCCGGCACCTTATCCACTGTGCCACCAGCTGGGTCACACTCTTTTTATTGAAGCTATTGTTCTCTTAGGGAATTGTGCAAGGGCAGTTAGAGGCAGAAATATTGAGTCAGAAACAGCCCAGGAAACAGAGCAAGGGACTATCACCACTACCAAAACTCACAGTGTTTTCTGGGACATTTTAAGGTGCTCTTTCCCTCTCTTTTGCAGGTGGTTAAAGTCATAATCGGAGCCTAAAAAATGTGGTGGCTGGAGATTAAAAGCTAAAAACACCATTAATTATTGAGAGGCCTGGATTCTGACAAGATAATCCTTCAGGTCTGAGACAAGTTAAGAAACACTTAACAAAGTAGTTAGCAGATTCTTTTTGCATCTCTTGATGGAGCTAAAGAAACGAAAAGGGATGGAACCTCATTATCTAGATAATGCAGATCATTTATTTACAAAATTATTACTACATAACATAATGCAGTGCCTCATGACCAAAAATTAAAAGAATATTTTAAAATGATCATATAAAAAGAGAAGTTGGTCATCTGAAGCCAAGTGTGACCTTCGCCTATTAACACATTGTTGATTGTCAATTTTATACAAAAGCTAAAGCAAGTGCAAACACGAGTTAACTCGTTTAGCAAACTACATTCATCTGTTCATTAAGAAACAGAAGTTATTTTTGTTCATCTCACCCTGTATTTCTTTTGACTACACTATTTAAGGAAAGCATTTTTATTCTTCTCAACCCATATTCTTTTTGGCCATTGTAGACAAACCTGAATTTCTCCTAAGTAGGTCACAAATAAGTAATGATGCTTCTCATTTCTATTTTAATAGCAGCCCAGGAACAGTCAAGCATGTCTTAAGGGGAGAGGCTTCTGGGTATCAGTTAGAGCAACAGTGAGAATCCAGGCATGATGGGTTTCTGCTTTATTCGTTACTCCCCACATGAAAAGTTCTTCGCTTCCAGCTTTGCCTCAGGCCAAAGCCATGAGGCCATAGCCTAAAGCTCTTGATGAATCCTTGTAGACCTCTTTGGTCAGAGTTTCTCAGGCAAAAATCAGCACAGAACAAATGCTTTTCACTTGATGTCTGCCTCTTGAAAGCTTAGGGTAAAGCTATCTCTTTGCAAAAATAGAAAAAAATAAATTTGAAATTATGCTTATATGGCCATTCTTCATTTCTTCCTGTTTCTGTAAGCAGCCTACACTAAATATTGTATTGCCTAGCAGGAAGTCAAACGCAAGTGCCCAATGTATCTTAAATAAAATAAGAGGTGTGTTCATTTAGAGAGTGTGAGTGATAATTCAACATGAAAATCTGGGGGTGCAGGAATGATCTTGGGAGCCCGTGGGCGATCTTGGAGAACTGGCACATGGGCAGACAGCAGCCTGGCTTGCCTTCATTACCAATGGGATGCACATTGCCTTTTTTCTCCTGTCTTTATTCATTTTTCAACAGCCTGCCACATGCAATATGCCAAATCTCATATAAAATGAGCCCTATACACACACACAAACACACACAGAGGCACTGAAGAACCTTCAGCAGATCCCAGCATAGACAGTAAAAACAGCCATCAGCGCTGAAGCTGGGGATTCATTCAGTGACACTTGTCCGAGTTATTGGTTTGTGTTTGCAATGTAAAGAGTTCTGTTTTATTGTTGGAGCTTTTTGTGCTGTCGAATTGTTTTCAAAAGTCTCCCCCGCAGCTGCACTTGGGATTTGCCAACAGTGAGCAAGCACCAGCAACAGAACGCAGAAATGTATGTGTGTCAGATGAGCATTAAAATCTTTACCCAGGCCACTGCCAGAATCAGGCTGAGATTCCTGGTGTTTAAAGGAGAGGTTAAAAAAAAAAAAGTTTACAGGTTTAATGCCTGTGGCACACTGATCATTTTTCAAGGATTTGAGGATTAAAGTATCTGAGACTTTTTCAAGCAAGTTTGAACAGGGCGTTGGGAAGCATGAATGGCAGGTGGCTGATCTATGAAATGTCACCCAGGTTCAAGCTTTGGAACCTGATGTTATCAACAGACAACTCAGGTTTCATGTGAGACTGAGGATTCTCACATTGCTACCATCAAGCCATGTGGTGCAGAAAACCTTTTATTTAAACTAAAGCTTGTTAGTACTAAGTATGCTTCCTATTAAACCATGTAATTGTTCTCATAGTCGTATTTGTGAATGTAGCTATTGTCCCCAAAGGATCATTAACATTCATGACAAAAAAGGTATATAATATAAAATACAAAATAAATTCATGGAGGTCCTCTGTTGCAAAACCTTTTTTTTTTTTTACAGCTATAATTCTGATAGACTTTAGATCAAAATGAAAAGATTTTATGTTCTATCTCATAATATCATCATATATATATGATCATATGATCATATGTGATATATATATCACAATAAGCCTATCACATGAAATCTTAAATTTAATGTGCAAAGTCCATAAAAAATTCACAAATCTTGAGCTGGTGGCATAGTGGATAAGACACCAGACTTCGAACCCAAAGGTTGATGGTTCGATTCCCAACCAGGGCACATAACCAGGTTGCAAGCCGGATCTCTAGCCAGGTCCGTAGCTGGAGGCGGGTAGGGGGCAACCATACATTGATGTTTCTCTCCCTCATTCCCTTCCCCTCTCTTTAAAAATAATAAATAAAATATATTTTTTTTAATTCACAAATTTTGTAATTTTCATGAGAGATGAATCTAGTATTTTTTTTGTGCAAGCTTTGTTTTATATACACCTGCTGTAAATGTTTCATACATAAACACAGATGGATATGTATGTGTTTATCTGTGTTTCTACATCTATCTGTCTCTGTATCTAACTTGGAAAATTAATCACCTTAGTAGCAGCTGGGCATATTTTATCCTGGCTCTAGTATATAGTAATTATGGAAAGTGGTTGTTTTCCCCAGATATCTATTTGCTTTTAAGTGTTTTAAATATCCTTTAATTTGAGTTACAAACATTTTACCTCACAAAAGAATTGAGCAGAAGACTACTTATATTTTCTCTAAGAAAAATTTAAAATTTATAAAAGGTCTTCTCCCTTCTTTCTTTTCTCCTTCCCTCCCACGGACCATCCCTCCCGCCCTTCTTCCTTCCTCCCATGTGTCAGCTCTTGACTAGGAGTGGAAAATAAACTACCCCCTTCCTGTTTCTAAAAGAGAAGGCAACTGGAAATTTAAAAGATATCACATTAATGTGTATCAAAGTAAAATACTACATGAGACACATGGACATAAAAACTAATGCTTCTAACTATAAAGTCAGGCAAAATGCCACATTTGGTGAGTGTAATCACATAGTCAACAAATGAAGTTTACCCTGGTAGTGTGGTGATTTTCCTTTCTGAGACTTAAAAGAAAGGATTCTGTATCTTTCACTTATAAATTGCACCCATAGTGGTACACTGGAGGTGATCTTTTCTCCTTGTTTCCTGCAACTACTAACCAGAGGACAACCACTTCTGTTGAGAGTCCTGCTTGCTGCCTGGTTGTTTTCTTGAGGAATTCTGAGAGGGTTGTTCAGTTCTAATACTTGGTTACAGAGCTTACTGTAGGCTCAGACAGAGGCCTTTTCTTTTCAAGACAACAGAAATCTAGGCGTCTCTGTTTGAGGAAAGGAATGGGAACAGAACAATCAAAATCAAGTCTTAGGTCAGTATGGTGTTCCCAGATGCCTATATCCTGTTTTCTTAATTTTTTTTTCCAGTATGATCTGAACTGTGGTGCATTCTGTTTGCCTTGCAAAAGTTTCTTGATAATCATGGGTGCCTGGAGCTGTGCAGTGAGAACTATCCAGCCATAGCTTTGAATTCCTGGCAAACTACTGCAAATATTGGCTTAGGACTTAGATTTAAGGGAGAATGGGCTGCATACCATATCTATCTGTGGATGCATTGCTTTGTATCTGTTCAGCTTTGCTGTACCCTGAGTGAAAAAAATGACCATTGCTAATTTATATGCTTTCTGAAGATATCACTCTGTTGGGCAGAAAATGGAATTTCTCTGTGTCATAGCATTGCTGCCAGACAGATACATGGTTTGCATGTATCAGTGTAATATTTAAACCAAGAAATGTGGTGATTTAATTTACTTTATATAAGACTTAAGGGAACCAAAGCTAAGGGAATGGCTATTTGGAACGCAAAAAGACTTTTTCTTGTTGTTGTTTAATTGGTTTGCTGTTTAATGTCCACCTGAGCATTTGCTTTTCCATTCCTGACATTTATTCTCTCACTGAAAAACAATTATTTGATGTCTACTATATATGAACTAGGCACCGTGTTAGATATTGGAGTTATAATGATGGATATACATTGTAAGAGAAAGGTGGAAATATCAAGAAGATTCCAGGGAAAATGTTTAAAAAATAAGAAAAACTAAAACAAAAAGATTAGGAAATTGACCCTTCACTGTACTAACACATTCTAAAAAGACCTGAAATTATGACAAGCACAGCAAGCAAAGGGTTGGTTCCCTACACTTCTGCAAGCGTTCAGAGTGCATTTACAGAGGGCATTTCATGTTTACAGACAATGGTGTGAGGCTAAGGGAGTCATTGAAATTAAGCATGGAGTTTCGCGTAACAGATTTCTTAACTTTAAAGTCAGCACAGGGAGGATATGAATTCTCCCTTATACACTGAAGAGGTAAGCTTTAGGCTATCTTGTTACTCTGATTTCGATAAGTTTTAGGCATTATCTCCAGAGAGAGGCCCAGATTGGATATGATGGCCCCTCTTGGATCTTTCTAGTTTCTTTGATCTTTTGCAACACATGTAGGAAAACACCTTTTCCAAAAAAATAACTTGCCATTGCTTGGTTTGTGGTGACCTTTTTTTGCTGCTTGGTCCAGAGTGAAGTGAGGCTTAGTTAGAAAAGAAGAATTTCACAAAGGGCACACAACCACCTGCTACAAATGAGGACTAGAATCAGAGCACCACTCCTTTTGAATTATTAAGCCACATCTCACTCAAAGATTAAGCATTTCATCCCAGGGGTAGTTCTTTTCTGTTGCAGCTTTGCCCTTTACAACACCATAATTAAGGTTCTGTCACTATTTCCCTTATAAAATCTTATTTTCTGGAATTTATAACTTAAGGCCAGAAATTCCCACTAGGCTGAAACTTAGAAAGTGCATTCTGATCTTTTTACCTGTTGGCTTTTTTTCCTCCTTTCTCTTTTTGGAAAAGGAAGAATAAGTCCAGCTGAGTTTAAAGAGGATCTGACGAGGAATATTAAGACTGAGAATTTCTCGTCATTTCAACTCAATTTTGCTTAGTGAACTTCTAGCTTACAGAATTCAAGCCTTTACATCTCAGATATCTGCCTTAGAGAACTATTTAGAAATAAATGAAGTCTTGGAGGTTGTGAGTCTCTCATCTTTACCATACTAATTCACCGAGTACCCTCTAAGGAAATACAGTGGATTAATAATAACTCGAAGTCCTTTCTTAAAAATTGTGAATTTTTAAAACTAATTTCTTAGCCATTTCTGAGTTTCCATACCCATATAACTTTGGTCACACTTTAAGCCTCTGGTCCAAAATGCAGATCTAAACAGACCTAAAGTAACAGCAACTTTAGACAACAACAACAAAATGACAAACAGGCCTAGAAAGTTAACAAAAAATAGCAACCAAGTATTAACACATTGTTGACTGGTCACAAAACAAAAACAAACAAACAAAACAAAACCAAAAAACCCTCGTGTTTTCAAGCCCAAGTGATGCTAACCAGTAACTCGTAACTCATAACTCATGCTTGCACTTCATTGGCTTTTGCTATAAAATTGCCTATCAACAATGTGTTAATTTAGGCCTACTTCACTGACTTCATAGAATATTGCATTTCAAAGGCAAACAACTAGCTAACTAGATAGAAATGCTACCTTAGTCCTATTGATCTTTGGGTCCAGAAAGCAATAGTAATCAGTTGAATTCTACTGGATTTAAAATAAATCATCTGATGAATCTCTCAAAAAAATTTTTTTTTCTCTAGGTACACAAGTCTAGGTATAAGAGGAGCGAATAACATTCACGAGGGTATGAAAACATGAAAAGATAAACATTCATTAATCCTTGTCTGTTGCAGTCCTGTCCAAACAAACAAAAAAACCCAGAAAAATAAAGACCATGAATATCAGTTCTTAGACTTTTCCCTCTTTTCCCCCTAAGGAGGAGACTCCAGGATTAAATGTGAATTTCTTTGCTTCTGAAGCACTCAGTTCTTTCTTTCTCTTTCTTTCTTATATAAAACACGTTATTAAAAAAGTACGTTTGATTTTATTTTTTAAAATGCATTTTTTTAATGCCAAAAGGGAGGTGTTTTAGGTTTCTTTTATGTTCTCTTCACTCCACATGAACAGGCTTACCAGTTTTATATTTTCATTCTCAGACCAACACAATTTCATGTTAACTTGGACAAATTTATTCAACTCTAGTTCAAGCACTGATTTAAAAAATATAAATAAAGCAAGGTCAGGCTAGCTTTGCTTTTTTATATTTTCTTTTATAATAAATTCTCTCTCAAATGATGCCTATGTGTATATTTTGACATAATCATGGGTATGAATGTGCAATGCTTGAAATCTAAAATGACACTGGAATACCTTTTCTTGCATTAGCATTATTTTAGCATTCCTACAACAGGGGATGGTTCGGAGAAATGCAGAGGTTTTTCAACTTATATATACACCTATGATGATTATTCCTGTTCCTCGAGCTACAGATCCAATCTCATGTCATGATGGATGCATCTCTCAGAGTTCAAAAGTAGTGTTGGCAAAAAGAAGGGCTTTAAATAAGGCAACCATGAGAGCCCAAGATGTGAAATTCAAAATTGAATGCCATAGTGTTAAATGATGATCTAATTTTCCTTTTGATTTCCATTGCAATGACTGAGGTGTATTTGGGATCTTCCAAGTATAGTGTCATGAATGATAACAGTGCTAGGAATCCAGAACCGTCACTGTGACAATCATGTTCCATCTTACTTGGTATTCCCTTTTAATCAGGGACTTCAAGAATTAGGCAAAATGTTTTTCAAAAAGGAAAAAATAGGCCTATTATTTCCATTTTACTTTAGGTATCGTTAGGACATTTGAGGCACAGTCGGAAAGCTGCTGGTGATTTGGGAGTAGGTGTCGGTAGCTGGTTTATAGAATGTTCTCCTAAGTGTAATTTCATCAGAGTAATCAGAGACACTGTTAACTGCTGGGGATTCTTCTACATTAAGCTTAGGAGAACATAGCTATATGATGTATTTGTAATAGAAATGCTTGGCATGTGACAGCAGTTAGTGGATTATTTTTGGTGTTATCCTGGTTAAAAATAAAAACAAAAGAACAAAATAAGGAAAGATGAAAGGAGAAAGGAAGAATTCATTCCTTTGAGACGTAATATTGTGCTTTCAAGGTTCCAAATTTAAAAAGAGAATACCCTTTCCTAAGGTAAAATGTGATTAATTATTAATAGCATTGTGCAAATTAAATGATTAAAAATGAGAAGGTCAGGAGGAAGGAAAGAGGTGCTGATAGGTACAGCATGGCCTGCTGTGGCTTGAGAGGGGGGGATCTTACAGAGGAACAAGGAGCAGCAAATAGAAGAGTAGTCACATGGGGGAGGAAAGGGAATAAAAAGCTAATTTTGATTTTTTCTCTGATTTGCCTAAGGCTGGGCTTGAACACAATTTTGGAAAGTTCTAGCAAATAGTCCTTAACATAAATGCTTTTGCTTTCAAAAATTTTGTTGGTTTTTTTGTTAGATAAGTATACTATACCATTTAGTTAGTTAGTGGACCCCTGGTGGATCCAGGATTTAGAGATTAGAGGCTGGCTTTCCTATGAGCTGTCAGCGTCTTTGCACCTATTTTATTAAATGAGGGCATTCAATGGTGTCTTACTGACTTTCTACCTTATAAAAGGTAGAGTAAAACCCATCTCTCCACTTTTAAGAACTACAAGTTGAATTGCATTGAATTGAACACCACCAAGTTTATCTCTCCTACTTTCAACATGCACAGATTGATAAGCATTTTATAACCCTAATTTGTGGATTTTTTTTTTTTTTTTTTTTGGTCAAAATCATGAGTCAAGTTAAAACCATTTGTAAATCCTATTGTGACCTACTGGCTCCTTCGGGATGGGCCACTACATTTCTTTAGCAATTTTCTTCAAAATGAGGTAAGTATTATGTTAGTGGAAAATCTGGCTAAAGAGAACTAAAGGGAATTCTTTTCCTTAAAAATAAGTAATTTTTAGTTATAATGTGCCTGAGTAATTCTTAGGGGCAAAACACAAAACCCTGGGGTAAAAATTATATAGGCTTTTTTATATAAAGACGTGTGTGTGTGTGTGTGTGTGTGTACATATATATGGCTTTCTCCTCTAATAGCTTTTGTTGTCATATCCTAAAAAAAAAATTAGAATGTAACATCTTCTTTCTCCTACATTTTCCTTGTCTCTAACTTGAAGAGTTCTTAAGAACTTATTTTCCCTTTCAAAATATTCATTAAAGCACAAATGACATTCTTCCTTTTGATGTTGCCAGAGAAACTTGAGCACTATGTAATTAAGCTTCTGTTTTAAAGTATTTCTCTCAACAAACACAGGCTTTCTGGGGCTAAGACTACATAATAGATGTTATTAACTGTACATATAAATAGGAAATGTGTCTTGCAAAGCATTATATTTGCTGAATGAGTTTGCCTCATTTCAAAGTCATCCCTTTACTAATGACTCATGAGTTTCCTTTTCATTATTTAAAAATAATGTAATCATAGGCTGTTCTGTAATAATTTGACATGCCTTATATTCATATCTGAACCTATTAATTAGAGACAACATACGTATTCATAATGTATCTTTATTATTCAAGTGAATCCTTTTAATCCTATTTGAATGGCCAGATAAAAATTAATCCTTTCAAACATCTTTATAAACAAACATTTAAATTCACCTATTTTCATCTTTGTTCTCGGCACCTACACTGAAAGCTTTCATGATTGAGGTTGATATAGAAGCAGTAAACAAGTAATCTAGGAAAAATAATATGTAAATTCTTTGTCTTTGCAAAGAAGAGATACATATTTACAAAAGAGTTCTTCCAGTCTATGGAGGTGTAAAATCACAGAGAATTATTTTAAAGAGTTCAGTAATGTCCTTAGAAATGAATAATGCAATTATTCTTAGGTGGTGGGGTAGTTGTAGGGGTCCTTGACTTTCGTTATGAAACTGCCTGTCTCATAAAATAAGCAGATGCCTACTTGAAGACTTTTCAGCCTAAGAGAGCCAGGGCAGTACAAGGCCTTAAAATTCCTCAGAGGATTTCTTGGACTAAGCTTTTACTAACATAAAAATAACAGAGAGAAGCCATGTTGAAGGTGATTTTGGATCCTTTTGCTGACACTGTGATCTGCACACAGTTAGGTCACTGGAAACAGGAGAGGAAGCAATTGTTTTTCCCTGCTGTGCATAGTGGATTTGAACATGCCTCACACTGTTCTCATGCTGTGTTTTCTTTCCCCTCTCCTTCCCCTTAACACAAGTGCAAACTGAGCTCATGGAAGTCCTTTGGGCACTAGAAATAACACAGCCTATCCACAAATGAGCTGATTATTTTCTTTCTTTTTTTTTTTTTATCCTAGAATTATGCAGGGTGCATCAATTAAGTCTTGATAACCTTTTAGATCAAAGGGAATAGGGAAAAAATAATTGCTGTTGTTTTCTAAACACTTTTGATATAAAGTGTAGAAAAATTTTTAAATGTTTAAAACAGTAAAATAAAAAATCAGTAATCCTAAAGGTAAAAGATGATCATGTTTAATATTCTCTTCCAGGCTTTATATGATTTAATCATTAGGCTCATGTAATAGTAATAGTACTAAGGGGCACCCCCCAAAATGTCCCTGGAATTAACCCCTAGAAGGCAGGCCCGTTGTAGTACATGTTTTCTCCCACTAGGTGAGTGTTCTAGGAACCCATCTGCATGAGTGTACCAACCGGCATTATTGTAAGAGGCTGCTTTTGGTTTCAATTAATTTTTTTTGAAGACTCTTTCAATGTGTTTGTCCATTTCATGGTGATTTACGAGTGCACCTGCCCATACCACACTGAGTGTTCAGCAGTTTTTGACCAAAAATGACATGACTCCCGTGCCCCACCCTTCCTATTTACCCAATATCACTCCAAGGGACATTTTTTGTTGTTGTTTTCCTGGATGAAAAAATTCCTCAAAGGGAAGCATTTTGCCAATGTGGAAGAGTTGAAATGAAAAACAGCAGAAGCATGGAAAGGCATCCAAATTTATGAATTCAAAAACTGTTTAGAGCAGTGTGAAAAACATTATCTTGATAGGTATATTGCATCAAATGAAGGTAACTGAAGTTTAAACATTTTAAAAAATATATACAATTTTTTATAAATTAAGTCCAAGTTTTTTGGATGCCCCCCATATATCTTTTTTCATATTATTAAATTGTCTTAGAAAGCATATTTTTAAATAGCTTATACAATGTCATCTCAAACATTTCTCCTTCTCACACTCTGTGAATTATCTACTCATATCCCAATATCTTTCTTTTGTCTTTAGCTTAAGTGGTATTTAAGATGCTGGCCTGGCAGCTCTACCTAATACACAGAAACAAACACAAGGAAGCTGCCAAATTGAGGAGGTAAAGAAATGTAGTCCAAATGAAAGAACAGAACAAAATTCCAGAAAAAGAACTAGGAAACTGGAGATAGTCAACCTATCAGATGCAGAGTTCAAAATGCCAGTGATAAGGATGCTTAGAGAACTTATAGAGTACAGCAAAATTATAAAGAAAAAAATGAAAGTTGCACAAAGTGAAATAAGAAAAGTATATAAGGAACCAACAGTAAAGGGAAGGCTTCAAGTCAGGATTCAAATAAACAATTTGAAACAAAAGAAAGAAACATTCAACCAGAATAGAAAGAAGAAACAATAATTCAGAAAATGAGGATAGTATAAGAAGACTCTGGAATATTTCCAAATGTGCCAGAAGAGGATGTGGAAGAGCAAGAAATTGAAAAATTATTTGAAAAGGTAATGAAAGAAAACTTTCCTAATTTGGCAAAGGAAATAGATATATAAGTCCAGGAAACACAGAGAGTCCCAAACAAGTTGGACCCAAAGAGGACCAAACTAAGACACATCATAATTAAAATGCCAAAGGGTAAAGATAATCTTAAAAGCAGCAAGAAAAAAGCAGAGAGTTACCTACAAAGGAATTCCCATAAGACTATCAGTGGATTTCTCAAAAGAAACTCTGCAGGCAAGAAAGGGCTGGCAAGAAGTATTCAAAGTGATGAAAAGGAAGGACCTCCAACCAAGGTTACTCTATTCAGCAAAACTATGATTCAGAATGGAGGGGCAGATAAAGTGCTTCCCATACAAGGTAAAGCTAAAGGAGTTCATCATCACTAAGCCCTTATTATATAAAATGTTAAAGGGTCTTATTTAAGGAAAAGGAGATTGAAACTATGAACATTAAAATGACAATAAACTCACAATTATTAACAACCGAATCTAAAAAACAAAAACAGAAACAAACTAAGCAAACAACCAGAACAGGAACAGAATCATAGATATGGAGATCATTTGGAGGGTTATCAGCTGGGAGGGGGAAGGAAGAGAATGGAGGAAATGGTTCAGAGATTAAGAGCATGATTGGTAGAGACAAATAGACAGGGCATGTTAAGAATAACATAGGAAAGGGAGAAGCCAAAGAACTTACACACAGCCTATGGACTTGAACTAAGAGGGGAATTGCTGGAGGGAAGGGGCGTACCAGGTGGAGGAGGGCAAACAGGGAAATATTGGAACAATTGTAACAGCATAATCAATAACATTTACTTTAGGAAAGATGCTGGGTTGGACCATACCCAAGAATTTTGCTTAGTTCTCCTGGGTATCTCTCATGTGTACATGAGGTTTGCATGCTGACAAAGTTCTGTTTTTTTTTTATCTTGTTAATATGTCTTCTATTGTAGGGAGTCTAAATCAAGAACTAGGAAGGATAGAGGAAAAATTAATTTTTCTCCCCTACAAAACCATTACCTATTAGTGAAAGATGACAATAGAAAAAGTAAACTTGGGATTTCCCATATTGATTTCTTTTGATCAGGAGGAAAGGAAGCATTCAAGCAAAATATTGATAGTCTCACAGAGTTCTTTGTTTTCCTCCAAATAGAGGCTTAACAATACTAATGATCAAATGCTAAACTAAATGACTCAAAAATCTCTGAGAAAGCCCTGGCTGGTGGCTCAGTGGATAAGGTGCTGGCCTGTGAATCCAAAGGTCACTGGTTCGATTCCCCAGCCAGGGCACATAACCAGCTTGCAAGCCAGGTCTCCAGCCAGGTCTATGGCTGGAGGCAGGTGAAAGGCAATCATACATTGATGTCTCTCTTCCTCTCTGACTCTCTCCCTTCCCCTCTCTCTGAAAATAATAAATTAAATCTTTATAAAAAATTCTCTGAGAGGAAAGGAAAATGCAGGAGGTTTGCAGTATTGCTCATATAAAAATTGTTGGAATTATTGGCATAGTGAGCTCAAGGCTTCTGACCTCTAAATTAAACTGCAAAGATGATTTAAAACTTGAGCATAACCTCTCAGGAGTGAGTGGATGTAGGGGATCCTTTGCATGGTGTGGGAAGCTGTAGCACCTGCTCAAGCCAGACCTGGAAAGCAGGGCTGTAAGCCTTGACCAAAAATCAGGAGGCAGGCAGCAGGCATGACCCGATGCTGCACAGAAGGTTCCTGTGGGAAATCAGGACCAAGACTATATTGTATGCTTTGAAGCCTGCTCTGCTTTGTGTAGCCTCTGACTTTAATCAACGGATGTTTAAGTTAACACACAGAATGAACTTATAAGCAGTACCTTATCGAGTCTGTGACACGCCAACATGTCTAGCTGAACAAGGTCAGATCTAGCTGATCTCTGTGTTCCTTTGTTTTTTGATTGCTACCCCTTGACATTGATTGATATACTATGTACCTGCATTATGTACTTCTGTACATACCCTCCCTAATAAAAGCTGTACTGAGAAGAGGTTTGGCACATTCTCCACTAGAGGAAATCACCATTCCTTTTCTCCCCAGGTACTTCCAGTCTG
This sequence comes from Noctilio leporinus, assembly GCA_004026585.1. NCBI lineage: Eukaryota > Metazoa > Chordata > Mammalia > Chiroptera > Noctilionidae > Noctilio > Noctilio leporinus. The sequence goes on from PVIW01002810.1 coordinate 147,574, forward strand.
GGTCAATTCTTCTCATCCAAGATGGGGGTGGGGGTGGGAGACTCTCACAAATGTAGAGAATATACCCTAATTAAGGAGAAACAGGACTTAAAACAAGTTAAGAGATATTACTGCAAAGCAAAGATTCACTCACCAAATATGCAGACAATTCTAGCTATATTCTTATATTACTGTTATCTTCTTCTGTTACCATTAAATGTTGGGTTGAGTTGAGAGCTACCTGTGTTTGAGGAAGAACATCTAACCTGATGGAAAGTTCTGTGACCCAGGGGTCCATGACTTAGCCATATGCTGTACCTGTTGAATGGAAGACTATGGAAGAGATTATTGGTAGCTCATCAATACTAATTTCCTCTTCTTTTAGTTACATAATGTGACTGTGTTTTTCAGTTTTCCTTATAGCATGGCCATGCGGACTAAGTTGTAGTCAGTGGCATGTGAATGGAAAAGATATGAATGAGCCACTTCTAGGACTATGTCCCGCAAACCCAAACTTTTCTTTATCCGGCCCAGTTATCCCTAAAAGCCTGTTGCTGAAGACAGCAGGGCCTCTGGCCACCGAGATCCCCCCATTGCTGTTTGAATCACACTTCTCTCATCACTTGCTCCAAACTGGAATCATCTTCAGCTTTAATGTGAAAATAGACTTCTAGTTTTTGAACCATTATTAATTTGGGGGTCTATTTGTTATAGCAGTTAGCCTGCTTTGAATAATATAGGAAAATATCTTGACAAATGGCAGAGAAGATGACGAGGAGCTCTAGGCTCCTTTAGGTCTTAATTGCTCACGGTCTCAAGTGAAGAGAGAGTCCTCTTCTATAACAGTCTTAAATATCATGGGGGGAAGCTGTTGCTTTGTAAAATTTTGTGTTCATTCTTGAGACATGAAAGAAGGCAAAGCCAGCTTCCCCTTTTGCTTTGAAACTACATGGGACTTGTATACTGGGAAAAACAAATGTATTACCAAGAGTGACAAGGAATGCTGATAAACTGAAACTATTTTTGAACAGTATAATCTGAATGTACCAAAATAGATAATTCTGTAGTACGCATAGTATGAGTCCTTTAGCTTAAACGTTTTTAAAGGTTGTGTGTGTGCTTCCTCTATCAAAATTTTCAGTATGTAAATTAATGTTAAATACTGTGAAACAAGTAATACTGGACAACTTTCCTTACCTAAGATAGTGAATGTGTAAATTTGTAAACTTTCATGTTCATAATGTAAAGAGGGTCATATTATTTGGAAATTATTAATTATTAAATTACTATTTCTGGTATTATAAAAAATCTTAATATTATTTATTTTATATTTAATTTTATTTAATTTACTTAAAAGTCATACTCAGTGAAATTAATATTACTTTGGTCCTTTATATTCTGACTTGTGTTTCTCTTAGGATCATCAGAAACATTTTTTTAAGTAAGTTTTTCTGAAACATAGTTATATATTTTCTGGGCTTTCCATTGGAGAACATTTTTCATCACCTTTGTGAGTGAAAATATATCTTGGCAGACCATGGATTTTTTGGATCTCTTCTTCTATTTGAAACTCCCAAGATTAGTCAGTCCTGTATCTTCTGGCACTCAATATTGTTGTAAGGAAAGCTAAGGTTAGTCTAATTTTTAATTCTTGTAATTAATTTTTATGGTTGCTGAGAGAATTTTGTACTTACTATTGAAATTCAAAAATGCTGCCAAGATTATTCTAGGTATTGGCTGTTTTTTATATACACTATTTCATCAATTATAAGATGCAGATTTTAAGCGACTTAAATCGATGATTTAAAGAATTATATCATAATTTAATTGGCAGCATTTTTTATAGTGTACCCCCAAATAATGATATGTTTTAGAATCAGTGGAACCTCAGGTTTGATGAAATAATTAATTATTCTTTCTAACAATTCATTTTGTTTGTATCTGTCCCATTTGTGCCACTGACCTAAGGAACAACATGTAACATTGAATGCATCTCGGCTACCATCCTTTATTATATTCATCTCTTTGAACTATTCGTTTGCCCTTTCCTGTCTCATATGTGAAAGTTAACTTCACCATTGCATTCTTTATTTCCCTGGATATGTTTTTCTGTAACCCAACTATTTTATTTACATATTTTAAAATTAATATTTTAATGAAATTTTAATGAACATTTCTGAAACATGGAAATAGTAATTGCACATGGTAAAGCTTTTATATATTAGCATAATGCAATCTTGACATACATAAAACTGCTACATTCTTTTCAACTACTGCACACTAATATATTGTCATTTATTATACTTTATTTGGTCATTCCCTTGGAATAGACACTTGGATTGTGTCTAATCTGTTCTTATAAACAGTGCTGCAGTGAACATCCACATAGACGTTTTGTTCCGTTTCCACAGGTGACAACTCTAAAGTGATGTCTAGAACTGAATTGATAGATTGAAAGCTAATGTCTATTTTATTTTATTTTATTTCATTTTTTAGTTTATTTTTAGAGAGAGGGGAAAGGGATGAGAAAGAGAGAGAGTAACATTAATGTGAAAGAGAAACATCAATCAGGTGCCTCCCATATGGACCTGGACAGGGGACTGCAGCCTGCAGCCTAGGCATGTGCCCTGACAGGGAATCTAACTGGAGACTTTTTGCTTTACTGGGTGATGCCCAACCAATTGAGTCATACTGGTCAGGGCTGTATTTTAAGTTTACGTAGATGGTGACTATTTCCCACCAATTAGTTTATGACATTTTTTTTTCTGGCAATGGTCTTTGAATAATCCTTTTATCCCTGTTTCTTGCCAGTATTATACATTACAGAAATTTGGAAAACACCATCTAATTTTATTTTATTTTTTTAAAAAGATTTTATTTATTATTTCCAGAGAGAGGGGAAGAGAGAGAGAGGCAGAGAGTGAGAGAGACATCAATATATGGTTGTCTTTCACCTGCCTCCAGCTACAGACCTGGCTGGAGACCTGGCTTGCAACCTGGTTATGTGCCCTGGCTGGGAATCGAACCAGCAACCTTTGGGTTCACAGGCCAGTGCCTTATCCACTGTGCCACTAGCCAGGGCCAAATTTTAGTATGTATTTTTTTTTTTTTTAAAGATTTTATTTATTTTGTAAAGAGAGGGGAAGGAAAGAGAGGAAGAGAGAGAAACATCAATGTGTGGTTACCTCTCACACATCCAGCTGGAGATCTGGCCTTAAACCCAGGCATGTGCCCTGACTGGGAATGGAACCAAGATACCTTGGTTCATAGGCCCAGACTCAAGCCACTGAGCCACACCAGCCAGGGCTAGTATGTATTTTCTTAATTTTAAGGGGGAGAGTTTAAGTAATTTCCAATCCATTGTTTTTTGTTCAAGTTTATTTATGTTCACATTTTTCTATTATTTTGCAAAAGTTCATTATAAATTCTTTATGAAATTAAATGCAGTAATTTTTTAATGTTTGCTGTTTTGTTACTTGTTTTACAGCAACCTTACTCCAAGATTATTTTTAAAAACATATATTTTGGTCTAGTACTATTACAGTTCTATTTTTTACTTGTATTATGTGAATCTACCTGAAATTTATTTTAGTGTAAAGAGTAAGATATAAATTTAGCTTTATGTTCTTTATAATGGTAAACTGAATATTTCAACATCACTTTATTAAGTAATCACTCTTCCTCCACTGTTCTGAGTTAAAATGTGATATTAATTATAAACAGCATCTAATAATGTATTTATATTTCTAAACTTTGTTCTCTTCCATTGATATGCTGTCTGTTTCTGTATAAGTATCAGTTTTAATTTCTATAGCTTTAAGTGTTTTATTATTTTGTATGAATGTCCTATTTTTATATTCTATGCCCTCTTACCCAGAATTTTCATGACTACTGTCAGGAACCCTTAGTCCGCTAATGATCATATTGTTATTTACATTGAAATTACCTTTTATTTCTAGGTTAATTTATGGAGAATTTTCTCTATGTAGTATTCATTAATCCATTTTAAAACAGGTTTTATCTTTATGGTATCCCAAGTCTTTTAGGTTCTATAATAGTTTAAATCCCTCTTTTTCCAAATAAGCCACATATATTTCTTATTATTTTATCTCAAATTATTTTGGCTTTTTTCATTAGTTCTTAACATGTAATGTTTTCTAACTCATGTGAGCATGCGAAAGTATTGATTTTTGTATATACTCTCCTGCTGAATTGTTATTATGTTTACTTTTTTTGTTTATTCTCTTGAATTTTCCATGTGTACAATAGTACTAATGGCATACAGAAATAAATTTCTCCCTCTTTTCCACATATATATATGTACTGTATATATTTGCATATATATAATATTTATAACATATATATACATATATATATAGTATTTTAAATGGCTGTGATTTGTTGATATATAAGCCATAGTGTTTAAAAGTATTTTGCATATCACTCTTTTAGAACAAATTTCAACGCTTCATCAGAGTAGAAGGTATATGTGGTTCATAGTAAAACCTTTATAATTTTAACACACTATATATCATAACTTAGCATATATCTTTTTTTTTTATCAGCTGGCCTCAAGTTGGTTGCTTCCTTATCTTGATATTCTCTCTACCTGCTTCTTCCAAAGATGGCTCATATGAAAGCTCTCCCCTTGTACAAATGGTTCATGGTGCACAAAAGCATTGCTTGAGCCTTGTGTGTTACACTGTCAGGACTAACTGTTCTAGCTAGGAGACAGCTGGTTGGACCTTTTATTGATCTGGCATCCAGAACCTTAAAGAAACACCACATTCTTTAAGAGGATTGTAGAATTTTGTGCATGCTTTCAGGACCCTTATTCAATTTCATCCTAAATTCGATTTATTTGGCAGCTATTTTTTTTTTATAACCTGAGACCTGAGGTTGTGACTGTGTCCTGGGTTCATAAGGATGGAGATTATTATTTTCATCTTTTTATTATTTTTTTAATGTGAGCGATAGAAGCAAAGGAAAGCTGAAATAATGCCACAATCTTCATTCCTAATGCAGCTGGTTTTCTTTATACTTTATCTTTTAATAAAGCTCTCTTTCATCTTATCTTGTTTGATAAAGTTTATGTTTTCTTGTATTTTATTGAGAATACAAAGGAATGCATTCTAAAATAGATGTATTCTTAATTTTTCTTATTTATTTTATTCTTAAAATAATTTTTATAGGTTTCATTTCCTCCATCTCATTAGACCAATTTCTCCTTCCCTTTATGGTATTTAAAAAAATACCATAAAGATTTTAAAAATATATAATCCTTATCTAGTTTGCATGCTTTGCTTATACTTGAAAGTGGGGGAGAATGTGCCAGGTCTTGCCAAACAACAGGCTGTGTATAATCTCTTTGATTTTTTTTATGGTTAATGTGGGGATGGAGTAGAGTGTTAGACTACACTGTTCAGGTTTTTCCTGGAGAATAACAGGATGTCCATAGCCCCCAGCTAAACGTGTAATCTAACAGGCATTTATCTAATGCAGTTTGGCTGGTTTGAGGTGAGATTAACTTTATCCTTGAACGGTAGATGCCTCTCCTTTTACTAGGTGGTTCTGTGGCTATTTACAAACCAAAAATATATAGCGATTTATAATTTTTTAATGTTCAGAGGCAGGCATTTGACTCTTGCTAGGGTTGTTCTTTCAGAAAGTGGTTTAGCCCCAGGTAAGCCAAGTCACCATTTACTGTCTACAGCATAAAAGATCTTTATGATTCATTTTACTCCAAACAAAGTAAGGCCACTGAAATGCAAAATAACCATCAAGATCTTTTTGTGGTTGTTTTGGGTATAAATGGCTAGCCCTAAAAAGGAATCCTGCTGCTTTATAAATTATTTTAATCCTGCATTTATAGAATTATTAAAGGTTTTGAAAGGCTTACTATACTTCTATTAAATTTCATGAGGGAAAATATAGGCTAACTTGCTATTAAATAATGGACCATTTAATGATTTGGATTGTTTTTCTCCTGTGTATTATGATTTTTCCTAAAAAGCTTCTTGAAGGATTTCTACTTATTCAGAAATGCCTTATCTGGTTTATTTCTTGGCTCAGTTTTCTGCCTCTTGACTTTGTTAATGCTCCTTTAACTATTTTACTGTTCTGTAATTTGAATTTATATCTGGGGTGAGCAAGGGAAGCAAGAAGAATTTGTAGTCACTGCTTTCATATATGGGCCTGCATCAGTTTCACTAATACTTGGAAATGTGTGGACCCATTTCTCAACTACTAAGAATAAAAGGATCTTCTTATGTTTGCTAGTGATATTTCTGTTTCTCAGCCATCATAATACTTTCATATGTGCTTTGCGATGTTAAAATCATTTACAGAAGTGTCAGAGCTGGCACACAAATATATTCAACACAACTCTCCTTTTAAATGGAAATTTTCATAACAGTTGAGTTGATGCCTAAATTTGATTCTCTGTCAGATGCCTATAGTTTAGGGTAATCCATGCCAGACTTTTACCTCTATTTTCCTAAGTAATCAAAAAATTGTTTGAATGTGTAAATCAGTCTAATTCTATATTAATTCACTGAGCTATAATATCATTCTGAGAAACTAGTGTAAATGATGCTCCTAAATACCTCCTCACCTTTGGGAATTAGATCAGAATGTGACATTGAACTTCTATCCGCACAAGAAAAATGAAGTACAGAACTGAATTAATTAGCCAGATATTTCAAATAAAAATAATCCACTATTGAGGAGAAAGTAGAATATTGAGGCTAAGAAATATTTTTTAATTGGCTAAATTCAGCAGATAACTAACTGCTCAACTCACCAGATAATTGGCAGCTCCCCTTTGTAGATGTAGGTATCTAGTCTTAGTCTTTTAAGTACCCAAATTCTTGGAATAAAATTCTGTTAGAACTAGACTTACTCTTTCCAAAAACTATTCTCACTGAATTTAAACTTTTCCCCGTGACAGGTCAATCCTTCTTCCTTTCAATATTACCTAATTCACCAAGAAGGGCTAAGTTGATATTTTAAGCTGCTCTCCCTAAAATGCCTCTCATAATAAAATAAAATTTTTAAAAAAAGGAAAAGAAAAAGGGGAGGGTTTTTTTTTTTTTTTTTTTAATTTAAAAGACTACCTCTTCCTCTTTCATAGGTAGGTAATACCAACATCTATGAGCTTTAGCCTTGGTAAAGTTTTTGTTGGAAGATCACTCTTTTTCTAAGTAAAGCACATAAAATTAATTTCTTCTTGGGATTAAAAATGATTGTGGAATTTTAAAACACACCTGCAATTAGTTACTGAGAATATGTGTGTAAAATGTATGGTGGTTGATAAATGGATGCCCCATATTTTCAAAGTATTTGCCATTTAACTGGGGTTCAAGCCTAACTGGCATAAAACAAAGGGTGTGCTCATGAATACCATATCTGCCAGACTAATTTGAGGGAGAACACCTGAAAAATGGGTGAAATGAATCAAATCTTGTAAAGACCTTACAAGAAAGCCTTTGGAATTGGTATCCAAAAGGTCAAATTTGAAGGTTATCTGACGAAAGAGGCAATCATGGTAAGCAGGGGTGTCATATATAAAATTTCCAAAAGGAAGAAGGCAGGCAGGCTCTATGACCCCACCTAAAACAGTCACTCTGAAACAGTAGGTTTCCCCTTTAGAAAAATAAAGGAGTTGGACAAAGAGGTCAGGAGGAGAGGCTGTCCTGGCCTTTTCATGCACATGGTTTCCTGGTGGGTTTTAAGGCCCACATTCTGAGGTGTCCACTGAGCAGCACAATCCCTGCTTTTTCCAAGATGCTGCTGTAAAGAGAACAGCACTTGCTAAAATAAAATTTACACTGATCTAGTCATAAATGCCTAAATGACAATTCCTTGGGGTTCATGTTTTCTTTCTCTCCTGAGTCAACTTGAAACTAAGGCACTCTATTTTAATTTCTTTATGGTGTAAAGCTATCCAGAAATGAATATCTTGGGACTCTTTTTTAAGCCAATAGCCAACAGAGCAGCAAATCTGTTCAAAGATCCATTTCCTATGTGATGCATGCTTAGCATGAAATACCCTGAGAAGGACCATGAAAATCAGTGTAGCTTTTGAGAGGAAACGCTCTGCTTACATTTTTGTACAGATGGTATTCAAAAGAGGAAAGCTTCATATTCTGCAATGGAAGCTGTAAAACAAGTAATGAGAAAACATTTCCATTGACTGTAATATACACATATAAGCCAAAATGGCATGGCGTATTCAAACAGTAGCTAAGTTATTTTTTTATATATAAAATAAAAACGCACTGTTGTATTCATAGAGGACCTAAAGCTTAGTAAGGAGGTCTTTTAAAATCGTTGTACCATTAGGTTTGCAGCTTTAGAAATGCTGACAGAAATTGGTGTATTCATTTATTCCATGCACAACTACTCTGTTTACAATGCCGGAAGGAAACCAAGAGCAATCATATAACAAATCTTATTCTCAGGAGACTTACATACTGGTAGACAAGTGAAAGCAAAAATAAACAGGAAGTAATTAAGTGCTACAAGAAAGTACCTGAGATTCAGGATTGGAATATGTAACAGGTAATGATTTCTCTCAGCTGGGTGGATTCCAGGCAATATGATGAAGTGAAACTTGAGCTACACCTTGAATATGCAGTTTTGAAACAAGCAAGTGGAAGAAGTATCAACTTCCTGGCTGAGGGAATGAGCATGAACTATTGGCTTCTCTCCGGTTCACCATAATAAGTACAGTACTTGGCACTTAGTAGGTGTTTATGACATGTTTGCCGACTGACTGGATAACCTTAGCAAGAGCCTAGAATAAAGGGAAAGAAGATAAAAAACATAAGGTAGAAAATACAGGTCTCCCATAATATCCCAACACTGATATTTAGATTTCTATTCTCCAGGCAACAGAGAGCCATTACATATCTTTATTTTTTAATTATGTCATTTAAATAAGAAGGAAGTATGTCTCCTTCACTTGGTGGGAGTATGTGTATAGATAAAGAGGAAAATTGACAGTAAGGGAAAGAAGATTTCTCTCTGAAGGATAAACTATAAAATAATCATACAAAGACTTAGATCCAATCAATTACTTTCTTTAGAAGAGGGAGTCTTGGACAGCAGGTGTTAAATATTCTTTTTCCATGGGAACACATTTTCCTGTTACAGAGCCTGACTTGATATAATGTCTTTGAACATCCATGGTATCAGTTTTCAACTATAGCCTATACGATTATTAAATTTGCGTTTATATGTCTGTGTCTGCCTAGGAAACTACACATTTTTTGAGGTCAGGAAATATGTCTTGGTTGACTTGATATCTTACATGTCTTTGGATGCTTAATATTCAAAGTCTGTGTGACAACTAGATGAATAATAGACTCCCCATATTCCAATTTTATGATGCCTTGTACTTAGGAAAAGAGATGATAAGTTAGCTAAAGGTTAGTCATGGCACCAAAAAAAAAGTTCTATGTGTTGTGTCAGTGAACTCCGTTGATTACATTTTCCCATGACTAGTAATTTCATTCTCACTTTGCTGATGAAATCAGTTTCAAAGCTTGTACAAGTCAGAGGACCAGTCTGTGGATTATAATGATATTTTTAGGTAAATGACATCTTGTGTGAGAGAATAGTGCTTCTTCAATGACATTCTGACCTTCCAAAGGGTTCAAATTAGAAATAATGAACAGAATCAAGTTCCGAAGAAACAACTTAGGATAAATGGGAAGAACTTTCCAACAACAGTCATGCACTTTTATCATATTCTAAGTTTTATTTTTTGAGATATTAAGAAACTGTCCTTGGACCTGTATGGATTCCAATTAAATTAAATGATCTGGGAGGCATGTTCCATGCTCTTTAATCCATGACATGGTATTTTTCCATATAATTTGTTTTTGTGCTTTATTAAAGAATTAAGGAAAGCTTTACAGATGCATTAATGGCAAAACAGATGATAACTTCTGTATAAGCCTCATTAGCTATGTCAGTATAAACTCATATGCTAGAAAAAAAAGAGCATTTTATTAAATATTACCTGAAGACAGCAGAAGAAAAGAAAAATCATCACTGAAAAATTTAGTGCAGAGGAACACACACTATGTTTTTCACCATTTGCCATATTTACTGAAAAATCAATGGCAGATCTCCTGTAGTGTGACTGTGATGTGACAAACTCTTATTAGAGGTTAACATCATATTACACCAGTTCATTTGTGTAAAACTTTCTGCTGGATTGGCAAATCTGAGTAGCATTTTCATATAGGAAGGAGTCTTCTAAGAATGAGAGGGAAAGGGGCATCTCTGAGAAAGGTTATATTTAATTATTCATTTTATTTTGTATAAATATGACACTCCCCAAATATTTTAAATTCTCAACAAAATACACACCATCCAACAAGACTGAATGAACATTTGTAATAGATAAAGGGATGGAGTAAGGAACAAGAATAGTAGAAAGGTAATCAATTGGAATTGAGTGTAGTATATGCATGAACTGTTGTTAAAAGAATTTTTCATTCTTGAGTGAACTGGGCCATGGATGTGGCTCTGAAGTTTTGAGCAGCCAACTTAGAGATAGATCAGCTTTATTATTCACAGTATTTAATGAGATAAAAAACAAACCAGGTCATTGCTCACGAATATTCTATCCCACCCCCCCACCCCCCCCTTTCCATGCCCAGAGATTCATTTCTCTTGTGGCTTCTCAGAGAGAGAGTATCCGAACATGGGAGACAGTATCCTTACAATACTTTCACAGTGAGCTTACTTGTAATCTTCTGCTATGTAGCCTGATATAATTATAACCCAAAGCAACAAAGTAATAAATCTTTGGGGAGCTAATAGAATGTGCTTCAGGGGTGACGCTTCCTGCTGGAATGGTGTAATGAAAGACAGATCTTAAAGTGTACTGAGGACTGGATAGGCTCTGCATCCCCTTGAGACTTTCTCTCTGTCTCCTCTCCCTCTCTCATTTTTATTATTTTTGTTTTCATTTGAGATTGAGATTTTTAAGCACCTGGTCTATGGAACTAGTTAGCCTGACAGAGCCATATACTTCCATTATTAGTCCTGTTGGAATCAGATGAAGATGCTTTTATGAAAATTGAGGAGCAACAAGAACAGGTTTTCCCACAGAGGTGACCCTGTAGGGATGTGCCAATAGTTTGCTCAATAAGAACAGTCTCTTTAAAGACATGGGGAAACATCTTCTTGACCATGGTGTTCAGAGAGAACCAAATTGAGTTGATAGCATCATGGTAGGGAGTAAGTAAAACTGACTTACGTTCATAAATCTCGCAGTGTGCATTGGCAAAGACAACCAAGTAGAAATAACTCCAATCTCTGAAAGTTGAGATTAAAAACATGAACGTATCTAATAAATGTAGAATTTTAGAAATGAAGAATCATGAGAATGAAAAGACCAGGAAAAGAAAACATATTCAAGGCTCTATCACCATCTCCTTGTTCTTTCTTTGTGAACCTGAAACACATATCTTGAATCCTCAGATTTGTCTGCCACTGCTGTGGAGCCCAATGATGGAATGACTATACGATTTGTCTTTACAGCAGTTCATTTCAGTTTTGCTTGTGTATTATCATAAGCAAGCCAATGTTAGTTAAATGAATGAAAATATCACTGGGGTTTTTCACCTCATTTACATAAGTAAAGATAACTTGGATAGTTTAGGCATAACCAAAAGTTTTATTCATAAATTGGCTAGCTGATGAAATATATTGGCACTATCAATTTAAGATCTGGGATGAAGAAGGAAGAAAATTTGGGAGCATACTTGAGTAAAAAAGGAGACTAAAAAGTTGACAGAAAAAAAAACAACTAACAATACATTTTCCTGTTCTTACTCATCGTTCTTCATATGTTTGAAGCAAAGCAGAAGAACAGCTAAAACCTCTTACTTTTACTCTTTCGCAATGTTGGTTCAATATACCCCATCCAGCATTTAACTCTTATCCAGAAAAAGACAAGAATTTTGAATTTTTACGCTGGTGCACTGTTGTCAGCACTGATGTGGTTACCAAGTGAGAACCAAGGGCTGTGCAGAGTGGAGTGGAGCGTTAGGCTCAGTCGGTGATGGCTGTGTTGGAGGAGAGCTACCTTGGGAATCAGGCCCATTTGCCCTGATTCTTAGCTGCTAAATGGGCATCCTCGGGACAGTTTCAAAGTGGTTCTGGCCATGTTTAACTTCTCTCCCTGTGGGGGGCTAATCTCATAAAGATTTCAGCCACACAAGCAACAGTGTCTGGGGTGTAATGATTGCTTTGAAGTTGGTTTGCTTGCCAGTGCATTTAAAGCATTTAAATGTTTCAGGAATAGGATTAGATGCCCCAGTGAATTCGTTTCATTTACCCCCAGCAGTGGTTTCCCCATGCTAGGGGAGGTTTACATGGTATCAATTTAGAAGCATGCTGCTTTTGAAGAGTTTCCCCTTCACCCTTTCAATTTTCTACCTCTCTCAAGGTCTTGCCTAGGAAAATATTAGGGGTCAAGGCTCAGCAGAAAGGGGCATTATTGTTATGTCATTAGGCATGCTAAAGATAATTTTCTGAATCATCTTCTTAAGTGTAGTTAGCTCAATGAGGGGAAAGAAGAAAATGAGAGCAAAATTAAGGCTCCTTTAAATCTGTGCAAAGATTAAACATGAATGTAGAACCTCTGCTCATTCCCAGCCCCTGGATCAGCCTTGCTTTTTAAAAGTGGAGAATTTTGAACCTGAATCACTGCACTAGCTTTGCAGCTGGTTTGTTTCAGAGCACTTTTTGAGGCTTTGCCTTTAAGAAATAAAGTCACCCTGGTGGCACAATGGATAAGGCACCGGCCTGCAAACCCAAAGGTCACTGGTTCGATTCCCAGCTAGAGCACATGACCAGGTTGAAAGTCAGGTCTCCAGCCAGGTCTCTAGCAGGAGGCAGGTGAAAGGCAACCATACATTGATGTCTCTCTCCCTCTCTGCCTCCCTCTAAAAATAATTAATACAATCTTAAAAAAAAGAAAGAAAGAAAGAAAGAAAGAAAGTCAATATAGATCTCCTTCAAACATAACCCAAACATTGTATTTGAAAATAGTTGACTTGTAGTGACTCTCAATGCCCAGTACTTTATAAAATTTTATGCTCATGTGGCACACTAGTTCACCACACATATGCACACATGCATGCGTGTATGCATGCACACACACACACACACACACACACAAGGTCTATCTCAAAAGTATTGAGTCAATGTCAATATAATTAATATAGTTCATGACAGACTTTGTATGTGTGTGTGTATACATACATATATATATATATTGTAAAATATGTATATAGATATCTATGTACATGCATGGATTTGGCCTTGTGATCTATGTAGATGGAAGGAAAGAAGTTCTCCTGATACTGAGTCCACTAAGAATAATAGCTGGGATAAATAAGAATTAATGTGGAGGATATTTAATATTCTACCTATGAAAAAGTTCATGAATGTGATGTGAACAAAATATTCATGGTGTAAGAATATATTATTACTTTTCAATAGTCATACTCTCTTGGATAGCTTAAATAATATATTTTAGTTAAATTTTGATTTCATGAAAAACCTTGGATATTGCAAATAGATAGATGCTTGCCAGACAGATGTAACTATGTTTCCATTCTCCTTGGTGAATTGATATATTTCTTAGACATTTGGGTGGTAGTTTTTTTTTTTCTTCTTAAAAACAAATTAGAAGCAATACAGGCTCATATTAGAAAACTTAGAAAAAATACTACAAAGTTATAAAGGAAGGGCATAAAAATTACAGATACATTTTCACAATGTTGATATACCACTATTAAAATATTGAGGTTTTTTTTACATATATTTTCTATCATTATGGTCATACTATAAGCAAGTGCTTTCTTCATATGAGCACTTTCTCACATTGTTAAAATCATTCATGTAATTTTAATGGCTGAAGAATACTTTATTAAATGAATAGATAATGATGTTTTGGTATTTCCTTTTGTGTGTATGTGTTAGACATTTAAAATTTTCCCAACCTCTTGGTATATAGTTTCTATATAGTTAGGAATAATTCTAATTATTTTATTAAGATGAATTCTACAATTGGAATTACTGGGCCAAAAGTTCTGAATAGTTTAAGGATTCTGATATACTGTATTGTCAAATTGTTTTTCAGAAATACTTTACAAAATTATGGGTGGTTTAGTATTTTTAAATATGCTTATTAGTCTTAGACTTTTTTCATGTTCTTTGCTTATAAGACCATCATTTGCCTTTGCCTGTTTTTCTTTTAGGAGGTTAGCATTATTATTAGTGATATTTTAAAAGCTCATTATATTAGGTATATTACCTTTCTCTGTATTTGTCATCTTCCCCCAGGCTAAGAATTATTATTTGTATTTCCACTGCTTGCTGCTATAGCTACTAAAGAATTTTGTTTAAATGATCCATTTTAGAATTTTGTAGATTATTAAAATAAAAACAAATTTTGTACTCAGGAATTATGAGTAATTGCCTCAGTACTATGAAAAACTAATTACAAAATACTAAAGGTATGATACATTTTCTAAGAGAACTAGGTGCATTTCAACTAATTTAATCTTCACTAGGTAATCATGCTTTTTCCATTTTCGCTACATGCCTCTCACCGCCCATTACCACTTTCTCTCTGTTTTTCCCTGAAGGAGAAAACTTTTCTTTCTTTCAAGTAGAGTGAGCAATCAATTGATCTTCTCTTCCCACTGTCTGGTTAGATTACCTAGGGACCTGCCACAGATCGCTTAGAGAATGGTTTGCTTACCTCACACAAAAGGCTCTGCAAGCAGAAAATGCTAATATTGCCCTGCTTGATCTTATTTTAAGGCACTTGCAGCATCCTGTACGTAAGTGTTAAGATACATAATCAGCCAGGCAATGTGGCTTGATGATGCTTATTCTGATCACACTTGTGTTTAGTTGGCCAACAGCAGCAGTGAGTGAATTGGCATAATCTCCTACGGCAGTTATTTTCTAGTTATTATGTGCTTAACATTATGTTCTAGGTACTAATCAGGTTTTCATTTGTTCTTGATGACCCAGAAGTAGGTCATCAAGACTACTCTTGGCCTTCAGTTAAGAATGTCTCTTACCCATAGTCAAGACCAGTTCTGAATCCAGGTAAATTTTACCTTCACTTGAAAACCGAGCTTGGTGTTTTGCTAGGCATGTGCGGAGAATTAATAACAGACAGCTGGAAGATATGCTCAGATCCCAGACAATTAGGATTCTGTGCTTCCTCTCTAGTGGTTATTAATTGTGAATTATCTTAAGACATGAGTATAATGTGCTCATTTATACAATTACAGAAGTGCTTTGAGTTTATGTTTTAGGGTAAAATGTCTTGCTCCATGGCGTGACCTATGGGAGAGATTATAGGGGTCTTCAACTGTACATGCTGAGGGAACAAACACCACTTAAGCTAGGCTCTGCTTCCTAAACAAGTATTTAATCTCCTCATTAAAGATATATGAAACTAAAAATCAATGAGCTCCGGTGGTTAGAGCTTTTTAGCGGAACTAATGGATACACCTTGTCTAACATTAGAAACTTCACTTGTGGTTTACAGCTGTACACAAGGAGACAGCATGAATCTAGAAAGAAGGTTTCTGGCTAGAGTAATAATTGGGCTGTGAGTTCTGAATAAGCAGGCCTCATAAATATATAACGTATGGGATAATGTATTGCCAATTCACATTCTCTCACATTAAATAGATAGAGTGAACTCTTACTATAAAGCTCAAGATTAAAGTCGGCAGAATTCTGCTTGGATACATGCCCTATTGAGTCCCGTTAGAAACCCTCTTAACTGTGTAAATTTAAACTTCTAACATGCTGAAATCATGAACTATTTAAATTGAAAAATATTCCATAAGATTTGTTCAGAGATATAAAAGGCAGACTTCGTTTCACCAGGCAAATGCAAGTAAAATAACGGTCTGTTTCAGGTAAATAATATCCAAGCTATTTGGACAAACACGCAGACTCTGAAGTGAATCTCAGATAAGCCATTTCATCAATAAAATACATCTCTAAGAAAATCATAGGGCATTCATGCCTACGCATTTTGCTGCTATATTTCAGTCATTTTTTTTGTCTTCATATGTTCTAAGTGAGGTAAGAAAATCTGATAAATGCATAAGATTGATCATAAACTCCATGAGGCCAGAAAGCATGTCTGCCTTTTTCAAAACCTGAAGTAGGGCTTGCTACATAGTAGGCCTTTTAATTAAATTGGTGAATAAAGCATGTTAAGTTAGCTCACAACCTAGTTAAATTGCTGAATAAAGCACAGTGAAGGTGACACATAGGGCTCGGCTAGTTTGTGAGCTGACGTAGCCACCCACGTTGGGACAAGGGAATTAGCGAAGCTGTCGCACAGAATCCTGGCCCATGAACAAGCCTTTGCTTCATTGACCGTTGTGTGGACATACTTCATTCAGATTTTGTTGCTCTCATTTAGTAAGAAATGAAACAGCTCAGTACAAAACTCCATAATGAAATTGCAACCATACCAGAGGACCTTGCTCTTAATTCTAAGCATACAGAGGGTCGTCAATGAGAATTAGGAAACAAATACCTCTTGGGAAATGGAGAAGAGTTTTCCACAAAGCATTTTAGGCCAGATGATGTCTCCTTTCTCTGGACTTTAAGGAAACTTCAACCACTACAGATGCAGAAAGCATTAACAGAAGTTTTTCAGAGGACATTTATTTATAAGATGTCCAAAAGAAAGTGTGCATGCTTTAGCAGTTCCTGTGCTGTACACCACGTAGAAACATAGAACACAGTGGTAGGAGGGGACAGAGACCCCACACAACCCCAGGGCAGATACTGCACCCCTTAGCCATACCAGTGAAGGCTAACACCAAAACAGCACACTGTTCCCACAGGTGCTTCACTGTAATTACCCATTTATACTCATATCCACAATCATTTCTTGTTTTTTCCTCCTTCAAATATGTCTTTAGTAATCTGTACATAGTTGCTTCCATAGCTTAGGTTCAACTCTTTTAAATTAATCCTTTTGTTGTTTTAGCAAATTCGCCCCCTGCCCCCCATCTCCCCCCCAAAATCACCCTGACCAAGAGGAAAGCCTGGTAGGTGCAAATGCTAGCTTTGTCATTGCCCTTCTTTCTCAGTGGGGTAAGGTGAGTACACCCTTACCATCGACTCGTAATAAACTCACAAAACTCGTGCAATGATGGAACACCGTTCAGGATGACTCATTAGAGGAAGGCTATCCTGGGCACAGCTGCCTGAACTTCTTCAAAAGGTCACCATAAATGACTAACAGATCATTGAGTCATTTTTCAATTTCAGAGGGCAAAAGTATACTTACCTAGTCAAAATGAGTCATAATTAGATGTTGACTACACATCAGAGGAGGCTTGTATCTCAAAATAAGGAGCAAGGAAACTGAATGGAGGGCTGGCTAAATAGAAATATCTAGGGGTTAAGAAAGAGCTCTGACTTGTGATGGGCAGCAATTGATAAAATGTTTCTCACTGAGGTGCTAGGATGTTCCTACATTACTTCTTATTTTCTGGAGGCTAAGGAGAGCAGAAAGCAGAATCTTCTTGTCAAGAATATGGCATCCCTACTAAAAAAAATACCCCATTTTATATAATCTTAATGAATTCTGTCTGCAAGATAACCTTTAGAAAAGAGGTGAAACCTGCTTTTTGGCTCCTAAACTAATGGTTGTATTTTTAATGAGTTAATGTAATCTTATGCTGGTCTTTTAAAATTATTATGCTCACTAATGACTGTTCTTGCTTTATGTATTATAACCTATTCAACTCTATGAATTTTACTGATAACTCACCCTAAGGCAATTCAAAACCAAATACATAAACCAAGTATATAAAATAAATATTATCATTATGAGGGCATGGTTTTCAGTACTAAAAGAAGACACTGTCGAGTATGATAAATGATAGCCATATGGGGTGGAAAGAGAACACAATTGTCCCTCATTTTTAAGAGAGGAATTGTGGAAGGAGTCAGAGTAAGACATTGCACATCATGAGGTGTTGAAAGAGGGAAAAATAGCCTTTCAAGTTACTCAGAGTCTATAAACAGGGAGTTTCTTGTAAAAACGCATATAATTGTCTCTCCTTTTTTAATCCCACTTTAGCAGGAAAGTTCCTTGTTGTTCTTTGAGCCTTTGTATTTGCCACATTCTGCACACAGATATCTGCAGTTTGGCCTTAAATGTTATTTCATGAGAAGGCCTTGCATGACAACCTTCTATAACGCAGTAAGAATCCCTTCTTTATTGTGTGCCTTCATTTTGCTTCTTTCTTTATTTTTCCTCATAGCACTTCAAGGTCAATTATAAGAGATTATATATAAGTATGTATTTTTGTAGTGTCTGTCCCCTC
The DNA here is from genome assembly GCA_004026585.1 of Noctilio leporinus. Classification (NCBI taxonomy): domain Eukaryota; kingdom Metazoa; phylum Chordata; class Mammalia; order Chiroptera; family Noctilionidae; genus Noctilio; species Noctilio leporinus. The sequence goes on from PVIW01002810.1 coordinate 165,969, forward strand.
TCACTATAGTAAGTTGTGTGAGAAAAAGGACTGATTTCTTTTCTGTAATCCTTTTGGTATATAAAACTTTGCCTGGTACAAAGCAAATGAATGAATAAAATGTGCATAGGTGGTAATGAAGGGTTCTGAAATAAATGCTTACTATTTGTAAAATAAATGCACACTCTATAAATGGCCAGTAAAACCCTGATAAAAAGCATTAAAAAAAAAAAAGATTTTATTTATTACTTTTAGAGAGAGGGGTAAGGAGAGAGGCAGAGAGGGAGAGAGACATCAATGTATGGTTGCCTTTCACCTGCCCCCAGCTAAGGACCTGACTGGAGACCTGGCTTGCAACCTGGTTATGTGTCCTGGCTGGGGAATTGAACCAGTGATCTTTGGGTTTGCAAGCTGGCACCTTATCCACTGTGCCACCAGCCAGGAAATCAGGAGTTTTAATGGTATGTGAATATTATTATTTAAAAAAACAAAACAAAAATGTTACTATGAAGTTCTTTGCTTTGCTTTTATAGGAACCTATATTGTGTAAAGTTAACTTTATTCATAAGAAGCTGGTGAGTATGGACTTTGTAGAAGTTGAGGGGAGATTGAATATTATTTTGGGGTCATTCTGGGGCAGTATTTGAGTTGATAAACAGGGAGGTAGGAGCTCAGGGGAAAAGAAGGCCATGAAAGTCAAGTCCTCAGGAATGTGCTGATATCTTGGTTAGAAGCTTGTATTTCATGTTTCATTGGGACAGTAGAGAGACTGCAATTTTTGAGTCAAGTTCAGCAATTTTCTAGGGGCACGAAGGATCCCACCTGACATCTGGCTTAAATATAGTAAACTCCAGATATTATTTCTCAAAGACCTTTTACCATAAGTATTAAAATTGTCACAGGAGACAATACTGAATACTAGTTCTATTATTGTTGCCATTAGATTAAAAATAGTGAGATTAGAGTCCCCCTTTTTTTACTTTTCATGCTATTTTGTATTTCCTCCAGTGTACAGTGTAATGGCTGGACAGTCATGCACTTGCAAAGTGTTCCTCCCTCAATATATGCGGTACCCACTTGGCACCATCCATAGTTATTACAATATTATTGACTATATTTTCTTGGCTGTACTTGATATCCCCATGACTACTTTGTAACTACCAAATTGTACTTCTTATTTTCTTCACCTCTTTCACTCAATCCCCAACCCTGAGGAATCACCAGTCTGCTTCCTGTGTCTATGAGTGTTTCCGGTTTGTTTGTTTGTTTATATTATTCTTTAGAGTCCACGCACAAGTGAAATCATATGGTATTTGTCTTTCTCTGGCTGACTTCACTCAGCATAATACCCTCCAGATCCATCCATGCTGTTGCAAATGCTAAAATTTCATTAATTCATGTTTCATATTGGTCACAATGCAATATGTAAAAGCCTATAGTAGTTATAAATGCAGATCACTGTGAAGAAGCTTAAGTCTTGGTAGAGCTGCCAGATTTAATGAATAAAACTATTGCATATTTTTACCAAAAATATGTTGTTTCTCTAGGATTCAAATTTAACTAGTGTCCTATATTTTACCTGGCAAACTTAAGCCTGAAGTACTTACAAGGTCATTCAGGAGATGCATCAAATGATAACAGTGTGACTTCTCTTTTAAAGATACATAACATCCCAAATCAAAGCAGTGCATTCAAAGAGTAGGAGATGGTATTGTCTGAGATTAGGGTTTAGTGTAGCAGCTCTCTGTACTGACTAGTTATCCCATGAACCAACACGCTTCACTGGCCTGTGGCTAGTTCAGTACAGTTATCCAAGACCATGAGGCCAAGGAACAAGGTTACTTTCAATGCAGACCTGTACAACTTTGGCTGTATTGATCTCTTGAAATGTAAAATGCTGAATGCTCATTGTCTTATTGCATCTGTCTGTTTCATGAACAGTAGAGATGAAAACGTCAGGAATTTCTCTAGCATGATTGATACCAATACCCAAGAAAATCACCTTCCTGATTTTGTTCAATATTTGGATCTTTTTGCCTTCTCTCATAGTGAAGAAAGTTACTGACATTTTTAAATCATTATTATTTTAAATGAGTCATCTTAATATACCAATTGCCAACACAATTTTCTCAAAATATAATTTCTATCATTTTAATGTGGTTTATCCTAGAAATTTTGTGTGTTCTATTGGTTTTAAAGTTAAAGAGGCATGGACTTGAGACCATAGTTTTCCCAGTTCACCTACTAAAGACTCAATAATTTGATACTTCCATATATACCTAAGAAAATTGTATGTGCTCCAAAAGACATGTATAAGAATGTTTATAGCAATGATATGGATACTTGTTGCAATATTATAAGTTTTATAACCGACAACTAGAAACAATTAAAATGTCATGTAATAATAATGATTATATAGCCACAAAAATAAATTAGAACCATGTGCAACAATATGGATAAATGTAACAAAGGCAAGGCAGAGTGAATAATTCAGGCACAAAGAGAGATATATTGTATAATTTCATTTATGTAAAGTTCATAAAACAAGCAAAAGTAAACTATACATGGTAGGGATGTATGCTTAGCAAAATGAAGTTGAATATTTTGTATAGAGCTCTTATTTAGCAGTCCAGGTGTATAAAGGCACTCCCAACCTAGAGTGTTATCCAATATTGTGAGTGATGTATATCCCTATGCTCTGTCAAACAAAATGCATGATATGGTGTTTTACAGTAAGCTGTTAATTTCAGCAGACATGCTGAGAAGTTTCAAATGATAAACCCTGCTCCCACTTTCTGATAAGGTTTGTCAAACAAAAGGAAAAGCCTACTACTAAAATCAATCAACTGGGTTCAAACCCTAGGTTTGTATGAGCACATATTTGTTTAAAGTTTTGGTTTTATTTCCTCTCCTCCAATTTTTGTGACCAGTCATTTTTTTTCCCCCTCCTCTAGTCCTTGGGACAGTAAAATGCCACCCCAAAATTAACTCAGGCCTTTGGCACAAACATCATTCTAAGACAGTGGTGCAGCCCCACCCAGCACTTGGACTGAGATTGGAAGGTGGGGGAGCCAAACCAAATCCAGGTTGTTGGCAGCAAAAGAGGCAACAGATGCCAAAGCTGAAGAAGCATGCTGACCACATGTTTATGGATCAGGGTTCCCTGTCCTTTAACATGCGTCCTTTGGAGTGACAAAGGCCACAGATCTGTACTTTAGAATTATTTATGTATAAATATGTTCATGAACTAACAACACCATCTCCTCTCTACCCCCTCTTTGTGCGAATAGCCCTGATGCTGAGGGATTATCATTAATGCCACCTACACCAAAGTCCAAGCTGCTATGCTTTGACAAAGGAGGACATAAGATGTCAGTGGCTACCGGGACACTAGAGCCCCTGACTTTTAACCCACTAGGCCAGCTCTACATGCAGAAGGAATACAGAAATGCTGCATTCGTATTCCCATTTAGCTCAACGTGAATGGATGTTAGATGACACATTTGGTCCCAGACTGGCCAGATGAGATAATGCTATTACTGCTGATTTTTACAAACAATTTTTCTTTTCTTCAGTTCTCTGCCTGGCTGTATTGTGTTTGAGAGCTATGAATGACAACGCGAAGGTCAGAAAGGCACTCTAGTTCCAGCATATCAGACAATAAGGACACAAACAATGCTTCTTTTACTGGCTTCCATTGACGCATGAAGAAACCCATTATTGGGCCATTTGTATGTTTTCTTTAAAATGGCAGCCCTTGGCAGTGATGGCTGGGTAATGATATGTTGCAATGCCCCCGAAAAGAGCTGGTGCAGGAAAAGGCTGTGGAAGCGCTGTCTCACTCCTGTTATGGGGAAAGGTCAAACGCGTGTCGCTCTTGCTGACATGGTGTGAGTACTAATCTCTGCATTTTGTAGTCAACCAGAAATGAAGCAGAAATGGAGGGGGCACATTAGACAACTTATTTAGGGTTCCTGACTGCACTAACTATAAATTAACTCGCTCTTACACATGCACAAACTAAAGTCCCAGTTCGAACTTTCTTGCCTAAAGTACTGTAATGATGGTCCAAAGATTGAAATTACAGTCAAATGGCTCTGATTTGGCAGCAACTGGAAGATAAAGACACCTGTTGGGGCATTTTGGCTAAATCATTCTGCACTGTTAGGGTATTGAGGAAGACCACCTTAAAGTGACAGAAAAGAGGAAAAAGAAGGGAAGACGAATCTGATTGGAAATGCTTTCAGTTTTTTTTTTTTTTTTTTTAACATTTACACACATATTTTTACAAATATTTAAAGTATATACTGGCTTTTGAAGAGTTAACACAAAAAATTTAAAATATGTAAATAGCTTAAGCTGTTAAACAATCAACACTCACTGACTCAATGCAAGAATCACTTGGGCATATCATAACTTAGGTTTACCTGTGTATGATGACTTTTTATTTAATTTTAACTTGAGAATTCCTGTAAGAGTGATATGTAGTCATGGAGAACTGAAGATGCAGCATTGTCCTATAAGAATTTTGTTATTTAGGTAGAACCACAACTTTAGACAAATGAATTATAATTCTTTTTATTATTATTTAAAATATGCTCTCAGGTTTTGTTTCCTTTTATTAGTTTTTTTGAAAAATGTTGATTGATTTGAGAGATAGTGAAGAGAGAGAGAGAGAGAGAGAGAGAGAGAGAGAGAGAGAGAGAGAAACATCGATGTGAGAGAGAAACACTAGTTGCCTCTCATACATGCCCCTACCAAAGATCAAACCTGAAACCTAGGTATGTGCCCTGACTGAGAATTGAACTTCCAGCCCTTTGATGTATGGAACAACGTTCTAACCAACTGAACCACACCAGCCAAAGCCATTTATTACTTTTTAATTATAATATAGTCATACTAAGATATTTATATTTATTTATCAATCTTCAGGGCTTATTTTTTTTTTTTCTGGTTTGTAACAGAAACAGCCAGCATTTTTCTTTTCTTACATTTCAGTCCTCAATTTTGTTGAATGTTATTTTCTCTCTAAAGAAATCATAATTAAGTGGGGGAGCATGTTTTTACATGGGTATCCATTCTTGCAATTTTAAAACCTTTGTATTTCTAATAATATTTAATGTATTTTATTCTTTCATGTTTTGGGGAAATTATTACCATAGCAATACAATAGGATTTTCTTTTCTTCTTTGCTTTCCTCTGAATTTATTTGCTTGTGTCCAAAATTAATTGGTTTCAGATTGTATAATTTTGAAAATCTGGGTCATCATGACTTTCCTTGCTAACATGTTTCAATCCTCCACCATACTTTGAAAGGAAAACTTTGTACTCTCCTTTACTATTATATCTGTATCCCATAATGTTGAATCCTTATTTCAAAGCTTGGTTTAACATCCATTAAAAAATCAAACCTTTGAGTTCCCCAGGAAAGTAGAGAGTTAAAAGTGAGGTATAGGAAAGGAGTAATTTAGTTTTTGGCCATTGTTAGTGTGCCTTGTACCCCAACTAATTTAGGTATTTTTTAGTGATTAATATACCCTTGAAAAAGTCATAATTAAATCACAAGAAAAATGCTCCTGGAGAAGGGGGAGGGGGGGGGCACATAATCAACATAATCAATACACTATTTGTCTTTTTCTTGTCATTTTTTGTTCTTGCTGGTATTATGGTACTTGATGGTGGTCAGCTTCTTCCCATCTGTGAAACACTGAAAAGAAACCTTTATAAAGCTTTAAGCCATTTCAGAAACTCGTGCTCTATTACATTCAATCTGGGAGGTACTTCAAGGAAGCTATGAGTATTTTACTTTTTGCCCTCTGTCTTTAGGGGCAGTGTAATAAAATGACTATAATAATAGGGAAAGGAAATGGGAAAGAAATCATGTGACCAAATGACTTATGGAGAAACATGTTTCCCTAGTGTTCTTATTCATTTATCTCTACTGTATAATGCATTTTTCTTGTTTTACTGGGTAATTAAACCTTCAACACTCCCAAGTTTGTGAGGAATCTGAATCCCATTACAGGGAGATGCCTGAGTTTGATTCCCTTGTATTATTATGAGGAGTTGGCCTCGTTCAAAGGGAATGCTTTTGATAATGTTTGGAGAGGTCTCTAAGGAGAGTCCCTACCCTGGGCAAGTTAAGCACTGTCACATGTCTTGGCAAGGTTTACTGAACTTTTAGGTTAATTCCTACAGCTATTTCTCCCCTTCCCACCTAAATTTTGTTTTAAACTTATTGCCTTGTCTGCTTCTTAATGGAGCAGGATCATTTTTCAGAGGTAGAGCTATGCTTTTCTTTCAAGTTAAGTTTTTATGAAAAGGAAAAAAGACAAATCCACATCAAAGCCCTTATGGGAGAGACCACAGGTTTTCTGCATGTGTCTCCACTAGTATAACAGTAGTCTGATACCAATGCTAGAAGATGAATTACTTAAAAGTTACACTTTCCATTCTGACCCTTTGGATTTAAAGCCAACTCTTGTGTCATATGTCTTTAATCTGAAATGCACAGCAAGGATCATAATTTACATTTACTTGTTTTCTGATCTAGGGGAGAGGAAGCTACATACTTCTGTTTTGAATGTTGCCTGTTTTTTGGTTTTTTTTAAATACTTAGGTCATGCATTTTTGTTCAACTTAATTTTGATCATAAATAAGCAACGTAAAAGTGGCTTTAAATTTTTTTTCTGGAAAAATCACCTAAACACTCACTATATGTTTCACCTGCCTAAGAGTTTACTCTGTCTGGGAACTAGATGACTAGGCAATTTCACAATGTGACAGTTTTAAACAAGAACTTTTTCATTTCTAGATATACTCAGATATAAAAGATGTAATTTGAAAGACTGGATACTATTTTTGTTTCTTTAAAGAAAATCAGAGGAAATTATATTCTAAAACCTCAGCAACTAAATGAAATAATGAATAAACAAGTGAAAGAAAGTTTTAATATCTTCAAATAAAAAATTTGTTTAAATGTACTTACTAAATGACCTGAGTTTTCAAAAATATAGTGGGCTTGCACAAAGCCAAATATTTTAGCTAAAAGAAATGAAGCCCTGCCTTGTGGCTCAGTGGATAAGGCACAGGCCTGCGAACCCAAAGGTTGCTGATTCGATTCTCAGCCACGGCACATAACAAGGTTGCAAGCCAGGTCCCCAGCCAGGTCTGTAGCTGGAGGCAGGTGAAAGGCAACCGTACATTGATGTCTCTCTCCCTCTCTGCCTCTCTCCCTTCCCTTTGCTCTAAAATAATAAATAAAATCTTTAAAGAAAAATTAAAAATAATGAATGAAAAAAGTATTTTAAAAAAAGAAGTAGTGAGGCATTGTCATATTATGGAATTTTAGCTGTAGGGGATTTTATTTGTTTTTGTTGATTTTATAGGTAATAAAAAACTGAATGAGAAGTAAAATGTACTTTTTTATATATTTTAATGAAAATTTCTTATGCAGCACTTTAATTTTCAGTATATTTCTCTTTGGAAAAGTACAATTAAAACAACCTTAAATTATTAAGAAAACATGGGTCATCTTAACAGCAGTTTTCATGATTGGGTAGAAAAAATATCATTCAACTCCAGGAGTGCTGAGCTATGGTGGTGGCCTTTCCATGAATGGTAATCATCTATTACAAAGTGAATTGCAATGAATTCAAGTATTCTTACCTGTAATATGTCACTTAAGGCTCTGAATGTTCTAGTATGTTTTATAATTATTGGAAGATATATTTTCTGAATATGTATTTTCACCAAAACCCATATTGATTTGGTTCATACTTTCTTTATAATCCTGATTCTAGTTCTTCCCTCTTAAATCTGGGCTGCATATATTTTTTAAAGATTTCATTTATTAATTCCAGAGAGAGGGGAAGGGAGAGGGGCAGGGAGATAGAGAAACATTAATGTACAGTTTTCTTTCACCTGCCTCCAGCTACGGACCTGGCTGGAGACCTGGCTTGCAACCTTGTTATGTGCCCTGGCTGGGAATCGAACCAGCGACCTTTGGGTTCACAGGCTGGCACCTTATCCACTGAGCTACCAGCCAGGGCTGGGCTGCATATTTTAACACAAAAAATAATTCACTCCATGCTCCCCCCAACTCAAAAAAAAAAAAAAAAAAAAAAAGGGGGGGGGGCGGGGGAGAGAAAAGAAAGGGACATTTTCTTCAGAAACACTGAAAACTCAGAAACCAGATGTGGTTTGTATAGGTATTCATCATGAATATGCTGCAAATTATAATTACAGAGACAGGCAAACCCAAAGGCACACTTAAGCACAGAGTAATAGGGGCGGAGATTTAAGTGATTTTGAAAGGAAAAGACTTTTTAAGAAATAGTTAATGTCTTCATTATTTCAGGTGGTGCAATGGAGATATAAATTAGGAAAAGTTCCCCTCCTTCTTCACGTTAACAAGGGCTTTTGCTGCCTAGTTCTGGAGCCTTGGGTCCAGGTGCGGGACTCACTCAGGGACGCACGCAGCAGACGGTTACAGCAAGGCTGAGATTCCAAATGATCTGGCATTGAATTGGCTTTGCCATTAGCCGAAACATTAATTGGGGAACGTTTAAACTTTCTGAGCCTGTTTTCCTTCATTCAGTTAGAAATGGAGATAATAACGACCACCTGGCAGGACCATGGTTAGAATTAGAAATTATCTTCACCTGACACGAATCCTGTGCTCACGCCAGAGATGTTTGTGACCTTAGCGGGAGTATCTGGGTATTTGAGTCCTTTCAGGGGTTATTAGAAAACTCTGGAGGCTGTTGAGCAGGAGAGGATGAACAGGGGGTTTGGGGAGAAGAGGCACTGTCTGCATTGGGCATGGATGAGGAGCTCTGAGGAAAGCTTAAACCGTGAAAGGTGGAGACATGCATCAAGTCCCAGCAACGGAGTACCTGTCATGACCCCACCGTTTTTTACTGATGGTGGCTCCCGGAGGCTGCCTGCCTTGTTCCCGTGGGGAACTGCTGTGTGTCCTTCAGATCTGGGTGGTATGGTAAGACAAGAATATGCCTTTTAACGCAGTCACCTTTATTTTTCTTGAATAGTTTAAGCCATCAACACCTCAAGTGGCATTATTTAGCAGGAAATGGGTTTGGAGTGGACACTTGAGAACTTGCGAGTCTAGGGGGGCAGTCTCAAGACTTATGCTTGGAATAGTTGGGTATGGATGCTGTTTTCCTTCTGGACTTGGAAAAAGCATAGATCCTTTAGGATTGCCAGGGTAGAAATGCCTGAGAAAAGGATCAATTGCACGAAAGCACAGCATAGAAAAGAAAAGCTAACACAGATACTTACTTTGAGTTGACCAGTTACTCAAGGACGCTGAAATATTTCACTTCTGCTCATAAGATTTCATTGTGTACATGCAAAAACCCTCCATTTTTAAGAAAGAGCCTTATCTAACTTTTCAGTTTTGCAATTCCCCAAATGTAATTTCTTTGTATATGCTAGCTTTAGTTTAGTTTGGTTTTCTGAAACTGTAAGGATATTAATGACACCCCTGTTATAGAAAATTTACAAATAGGCAAAAATAATAAAATACGTTCTATTTGTAATCTTTACACCCATATACCATTTTAGATTTATGAAAATATATATGTATAGATGTCTAATTTTATCTATGTACACATATATACATTGAAATATTTTAAAATATTTTTTTGTGATTTTTGCTAAAATTATAGGCATGTTATTTTTGTATATAATTGTTATACTACAATTCCATTTTTTATAGTTTCATAATAATCTGTTGCATGGGTATACCATAATTTATTTCACCAGTTCCCCACACTGGAAAATTAAATTATAATTACATTTTCACTATTATAAGCAATGTTGTAATTAACAATGTAGTACATAAGACTTAACGTATATTCTTAAATATTTTTAATAGAAAAAGTTTTGAAAAGTGGGTTTATGACCAATGTGTTTGCATGTGTATAAGATATTGATACATTTACGTGCCTTCTGGGACATGTGTACCACCTTATGAGGTCTGTCCCGAAAGTGTCTGCCGTGCAAACTTTTAATTATATTGACATTGGTTCGATATTTTTGGGACATACCTCCTGTACTTCTACCAAAAAGTTCTTGCACTCACAAAAACATCATGGTTACTATTAGAACTTGGTCAATTTGATGGATACAAAATGTTAATTATAAAGTACATTTCATGTGTAGGTGTGTAGATATGAAGTAGAACTTTTGTGGATACTAATGAACCTAAAATGTTTTTCCGTTAAAACTGAAAAAACTACCCTGGCTGGTGGCTCAGTGGATAAGGCATCGGCCTGCGAACCCAAAGGTCGCTGGTTCGATTCCCAGCCAGGGCACATAACCAGGTGGCAGGCCAGGTCTCCAGCCAGGTCCATAGCTGGAGGCAGGTGAAAGGCAACCACACGTGGATGTCTCTCTCCCTCTCTGCCTCTCTCCCTTACCCTCTCTCTGAAGATAATAAATAAAATCTTAAAAAAAAACAAAAAACTGAAAAACTTTTGAGCTATAGGCATATTTATTTGGAACTACAGAATTAAGAAAGTTGGCAACCCATTTTAGTTGAACAAATGGTTTCATTTATTTTTACTGATTTACTGCCTATCTGTATTAACTATTTTTAAAGGTAGAACACTGAACTCATCGAGAGAGTGTAATCAAGATAAAAATATATTTCTTTATATAGTAGCAGGTGATGGTTTCTAACTGAATTTGATATGGTTTGCCTTGGGAAAATATAAGGTGTGTGGATACATTGATGAGCTTGTGGTTCTGTGTAGCAGGCAACATAGTGTATGTCACTGGAGCCATTTCCCACTATTGTCATTACTCTTCAACTAAAAGTGTTTGTAAAGGTGATTTTCAAAAAGCTGACCTACTTACCTTTCTAAGGCCAGAGTAGACATGGTTTAAAGGATTTTTACCAAGGGAATGGAAAGACATATGGAGGAAGATAGGGAACATAGGAAGTGCAGATTCAGAATAGCATTGAATGATTTGACCCAGTCATGCCCCTAAGTCACTTTGTTTGGTCAAAGAAAGAGGAAAGTGCCCAGGTCCTTGCTTTCTAGCTACCAAACTTCCCTGCCTTGAAGGCTGAGTGGCAGAGGTCTCTACAGTGTAACACTTCAATATTACTCAACTGGTTTGGTTGAAATATCCTCTTAGCAACTCACTGATTCTTTCAGGTCAGGGTTCAGGGACATGTGACAGCACTGTTACTGACCAGAGAATTATCAGACCCCAAAGGATGTAATTGCCAGCAATATGAGGGGCTGCAGAAGATAGAGATTATTTTTTTTTAGAAAATCCCATTTCAAAAATGGCTATACCTTTCTCACCCTGACAGGGAAAGTAGATCTTGAAATGCTTCAACTAGCTTCTTTGTCTGGGTGACTATGAACACTTGAAGACAAAAACCTTCCTGATCCTTACAGCTATTTCCGTTAACTCCTTGAAAGCCAAATAATGTGTGCACTCAGCTGCTGAACTGTTTTAATGAGGTGCCACTGATTTTAATGGGGCAAAAAGATGGATGATTTACAGCAGATGTCCATAAGGGCCATTCGGGGATTGCTTTGCTGGACACATAGTACATCATGTTGCTCGTTGAATTCTTAAGGGGTTAACTTGACCTTTCCCTTTAACACAGCACTAAAAATAATGTAATTTCCATTCTCAGTGTCTCTTTTATTTATATAGAAAAGCTTCATGACAAACCCACCAGGCCTCTGAGAGCAAGTTTCTCATTTATGTCTTTGCCATCCATAAACCCTCGTGGGTGATTTTGAAAGTGAGAATAGAAACTGGTGAATGCTTAGCTCATGAGCAAGAACCAGGCTTTTATTATGAACCCTTCTCGCACTGAATCATTCCAGGACGAAAGATATTATTTTCTGAAGATGGTTGCTCAGCGTTGTACACTTCATTTCTAAGAAAGTTTATATCCGCTCAGATAATTAATGCCCTTACCCCTTTGAGTATGAAAATAAACTTAAGAAGTAAAGCTAACAAGGCCTAAATCTTTCCTTAAACATAACACCTCCGACATGATATTTCATTATTATTTCTCATTTTCTCAATTTTGGCAAGATACGCTATACCACTTATTAAAAGTTATTAAATAGTAAAATATCATAGAATGTATCAGATGGAAGTGACTGACATCAGGATTCTTAATTCAGAACCCCTTCTGGTTAAACATAGAAGTTGAGTGTTTTATGTATTATTTCAACTCTTAAAAATGAAATAACTTACTTATTTGGTGGTTATTATGACCTTTGTAGCAGGTGAAGTGTCATCTTTTGCTGTATATTTCCTTGGAAAATCAAATATTACAGTTGATTGAAAAACATCCAGAAACTTCAAGGCTTCTATCAATCAACCAATCGTGAGGCATATTGTTATAGAGGCTCTAAAGGGGGGACCAAATTATAATTGATCATTTATTTCTTATTCCTTTTCCTCCATTTTTCGGGTATACCTAACATTTTGCACTCTAGATGAGAAGTTTATTTTGTTTTGGTGCTAGCATTCCAATAGTCATATGGTCAAAAAAGAAATCCCCATGTTTTTCTGGTTACAGATTTGAATTTTGCATATTGAGAATTTTAGGTCTATGTATTCTTTTGCGATGCCTAAGTATTTACCTTGATATATAACAATTTGTAAATTAGGTTGTCTTCTTTTCAAAGATATACTATTTGTGCAAACAAGCAAAAATAAAGGAAAAGCAGAGAAAAACATCTCACTGAGAAACTGATATTTCCCCTCATCTTTGGTATTATAGATCACAAGGTTTTTGTTTGAAGGGTAGGTGTGATTTCTTTTCCTAGTCTTAATTTGACATTTGCTTTCACTGTGAATTTTCCAGTTAATCAAGCGTACTGAAATATTTCACTCTTGCTCACCATATTATTTCACTGTTTAGGTATAAAAAACTGTCGTTACATGTTAAATAGCACTTCTCATCTCACCAATTACTTGTTTTACTCCGATGGAAAGGATGTGAGCTTTACCATCAATTACCTTAATCTAGTTTTCCTGTCTTTGGTATCTCATATATTTTATATGTCTGACCTTACAATGTGGTGACAATGCAAGTTAGGTTTGCAAAATTTTGCCTTATAGGCTTGTACCTTCCTTCTTTCCTTCCTTCCTTCGTTCCTTCCTTCCTTCCTTCCTTCTTTCTTTGTTTCCTTCTTTCTTTCTCTTTTTGGCAAATTTTGATTTGACTATAAGTATATAGTAAGAATAAATACAAAAATGATCCCAAATGTTCACCTGTCCCTGTAGATGCACTCATCAAGATCCTTTGAATCTGGACCAGCCTTAGTAAGCTGTGATTTCTATTGATCTGTGGGATACAAGTAGAACCAATAGTGTGCAAATTCTAAGTCTAAGCCTCTTAAGGTTTTCTAGTATATCTATATCTGCTCTTTCTCTTATCCCTCTGCCTTCACTAGGAAAATGCACCTGGATTAACCTCCTAGCTCATGAAATACACATGGTTCAGTCACTGGCATTACTCCATCAGGTATGTTAATGAGCCAAGACCAGAATAACCACCTAGCTGAGTCCAGCCTAATTCTTAACCCACGATATCATGATCAAAGCCCATGGTGGTTTTTCTAAGTTTATTTATGCTATGTTTTGCTATACAGCTATAGCTTTAGATTCAAATGGATTTAGATGTAAATAGATTTTAGCTTAGATTCAGAGAAAAAAACTGGATTCTATTACAGTCAACAATGCACTGTTTATATGGTATGTAAAAATGTGGGTCCACCTGAGTCTGTTGCCTTTTGGGCTATAATGCTTTTTTTGGGGGTGCAATTTATTTGCCAAGTTCTCTCTTTGAAAATGATTGTGTATTATTTTCTTTTCTCCAGAGTCCACTATTAGTGGCCAGAATATATTGCTAAGGACAAGAAATTTCCTTCCAAGTCCATCATTATATTCTTCAATTTGAGAAATAATTTCCTCTATTTTATAATTAAAATAGATTATTTTGCTTTGTGATTTTGTGGTGTTATTTTCTCCATAGATGGCTGTGGGTCGTTCTTTTTAAAAATTACATGAACTAAAGTAAATTTACATTTTGGAAACATGTTGAGAGCATCCAGAAATTTTTGATATCAAGAAAGAAACTTATAGTGGCACAAACTTTTTAGGTCATTCTATTTTGAAGGCTGCTATTCAGACAACAGAAAAAACATTCCAGTTAATTAAACAAAAAGTAAATTATAGCACTCCTCATGCCATAAATTTATTCCTGCATGATTTTACATTTCTAGGTAAGGACACTTTGGATTGGGTGGAAAAAAGTGTATGTAACTGCTTTGCACTTTTATAGTAGGCTTTTGTCCACATCTATTTTGGAATGTGCTGTAAGTAAGAAGGATTTTAAATTATAAGCAGCCAAGAAACAAATGCCTTTCCCACCTCATTTGCTAACAGTACCATGTACCATTTTCCCCCAAACATTGTTATATTAAAGAGAAAAGTTTTAGTAACAATGACATCATTTCTGTGCAGTTAAAAAATATTTACTGTTTTCTGTGGGAATGCAGACTGGTACAGCCACTATGGAAGACAGTATGGAATTTCCCAAAAAACTAAGAATAGGACTGCCTAGAACCAGTAATTCCACTGCTAGGACTATACTCAAAGAATCCTGAAACACCAATTTAGAAGATCCTATGCATCCCTATGTTCATAGCAGTGCTATTCACAATAGCCAAGTGCTGGCAACAACCTAAGTGCCCTTCAGTGGATGAATGAATCAAAAAACTTTGGTACATTTACACAATGGAGTTCTATGCAGCAGAAAGAGAGAGAGAACTCCTACCATTTGCAATAGCATGGATGGAACTGGAGAGTATCATGCTTAATGGGATAAACCAGGCAGCAAAAATTATATATGACACGTTCTCACTTAATACAGGAGACTAATGAGCAAACAAACAAGCAATCAAAACAGAACCAGAGACATGAATACAGGGAACACACTTTTGGTGTGTAGAGGGGAGAGGGTCAGTGAGGGGGAGAAAGAGGCATAGAAGGGGATCATTTTAGTTAAGGAACTAGCATTGATGACCCATGGACATAAACAGCATGTGGGATTGACTGTGGGGTGGAGGTGGGGGATAAGGAGGGTGGGGAAAGGGAGAGCAGGGGTGGGAGATGAGATGCATGTAATATAACAATAATTTAAAATATATATGTTAAAATAAAAGAGCAGTAAATAAAACCTTATCGTTGACTGTATCAAGCCTCAAGTTGAAGTTTAAGACTACCAGTCATTATCTCTGAATTTATTTTTACCACCTGATCTTAATATTCTGCACCATATAAACTAAAATATACTTATCAATCAACATACCTTACATTTAGTTATGAAGGAAAAAGAAAGGAAAAGGAAATATCTAGCTTAAAAAACTATGTATGAATAGCAAGCAAAGAAGTTTATATAGATGCTCCAGACATTGTTTCTAGAGTTACTAATGAGGCTCCATGTAGTATGTATGACTTCCTTCCAGTTTTACATTTCCTTGATTTTTAGCCAACATATAATCTAATTGGTAATTTTACCTAGAGGTATGTTCCAAATCGTCGCTCCTAAGGAACAAGGGCCCTTGACAATACTGCCTCTTTGCAATGCTGTCTAAGAGTTTTCTGTGATAAGGGACTGTTCCACGTGTGCACTAGAAAATGATGCAGTCTAGAGTTGTTCTCTCGTTCTGTCATACTCTGTATCTATTCCCACTCATGTTCTCAAATATCGAATGTCTCCAAATAAATCCTCCAGTCAGGTAGCTACTAGCCACATGTAGCTATTGAACACTGGAAATGAGGCTAATGAGACAGAGAAACTGAATATATAATCCTATGTAATATAAATTACATGCTTAATAGACATTTATTAGACAATATTGCTATATAGCTTCTGTAGTCTTTCATTTACTTTTAATTTTAACCCCAGACATAGAAATACCTGCAGGCACCCCATGGATCACCTGAATATTTAAAAATATTCTTGATTGGTTCCTTTGAGTTTTCTTGATCCTCTTGGAGGATATAATTTGGCTATTGGAAAGTACATGACACATGATAAATCTACCCTAGTATATTGATGTCCCTAATTCTTTAGATTTCATCTTCTCTTTTAAACCAAGAAATGAATGGCATTTAACCTTAATTTGTTGTTCTAGAAGTTAGTCGTATTATCAATTAATCAATTCATCTATTTCCAGGTGCTCAAATAAGCATATTTATTCCATAAAATAATATGAATTCAAAGGTTGTTTTTCTCTCATTCTCCTGTACTCTGAATCTATTGTCACACATACTCTCAAATAGCACATATGTCCAAATAAAGTAACAAAACTCTAAAATTCACTTGGAGAATCAGCCATCTCATAATTTCTCTATAAGCATTTCTGGATTCTGAATTAAGTTATAGTTTGGGAGATGGTAAAGGAGGAGTGTGTATATATGTGGAGGATGGGCGAAGGAGGCATGAGAAGAACTGATTTTTTATTTTTTGATAACTGTCTCAAGAGGAGAGTAATAAGAGTTTCCAAAGAATACTGGACTTTATCTGTGTTTAATTTTAACTGGTCCCAATAACCAATCTAAGATTCTCTTCATTTCCTTAAGGTTCTCTTGTCTGCACACCACTCACTGTTAGCAATTTTGTCAGGAGTCAGTATTTTTTTTTATTTGCAAAAGACAAATTCTGATGGAGATTGATTTAGTCAGGAAAAGACTTCATCGGTACCAGATCAGCAGAATGGCTGGGGAAATAGTTAAGGTAAGGCTCAGCTAGGGTCTTGTGACCAGCTTTCAGTGCCAACAACACTGAGCATGTCTCATTGTCACTGCTACTGCTGCAGTCACTTGCCACCCATGGCCACTTCGCTGACTGCACCCTATTTTTAAACAAACATTTTAGAATCACTTAATTTTGGGGAGATAGGAACATTCACTCACATAAATGTCTAAATTTAGGCAGTTTTTTGTTTGTTTGTTTTTTGTTTTGTATTTGGATGTTCTGGTGCCTTTTCTTGTAAAGACTATCTTTTTGCCATTAAACTGAGGGCCTGTCTCTGGGCTCTCCATTCTGTCCCATTGATCTGTGTGTCTGTTTTTTAAGTTAATACCATACTCTCTTGATTACTGCAGATTTATAGTAAATCATGTCTGTAATTGTTTTGATTTCCATATAAATTTTAGTGTTAGCTGGTTGATGTACCATAAAGGCTTGCTGGAATTTTAATTGCAATTGCATTAAATCTATAGATCAAGTTGAGAAGATGAATATCTTCACAATTTAGAATTTTCTGATGTAAATATGAAATATCTCTCCATTTATTTAGGAACATTTTGATTACTTCAGTGTTTTCTAGTATTCTTTTTATGCATATATATTTATTATATTTTTTCCATTACCATATAGTCTCCTTTTATCCTCCTCCCTTCTACAATCACAACACTGTTGTCCATGACTATGAGTCCTTTTTCCTTTAGTTCGATCATCTGCCCCCAAACCACTCCCCCACCTTAGCTGTCACCCTGCTCTCTATGAGTCTGTTTCTATTTTGCTTGTTAGTTCAGTTTGTTCATTAGATTCTACAAGAGTGAAATCATATGGATGGTATTTGTCTTTCTCTGACTGGTTTATTTTACTTAGCATAATGTTCTCCAGGTCTATCTATATTGTTGCAAAGAGTAGTATTTTATATGGTTGATTAGTATTCATCATCAAAATAAAAAGACAACCCACAGAATGGGAGAACATGGTCACCAATACATCAGACAAGGGGCAAATACCCAAAATTTATAAAGAACTTACAAAACTCAACACCAAAAACACAAACAACCCAATTACAAAATGGGCAAAGGAGAGAATAGCCACTTCTCCAAGGAGGACATACAGAGATGATCAATAGACATATGAAAAGATGTTCAACATTACTAATCATCAGAGAAATGCAAATGAAAACCACAATGAGCTATCTTCTCACATGCATCAGAATGGTTTCATCAATAAATCAACAAGTGCTGGTGAGGATGTGAAGAAAGGGGAATTCTTTTGCACTGTTGGTGGGAATGCAGATTGGTGCAGCCATTGTGGAAAGCGGTATGGAAATACCTCAAAAAATTAAAAATGCACCTGTCTTTTGACCCAGTGATCCTACTTCTGGGAATATATCCAAAGGAACCTAAAACACTAATTTGAAAGAATATAAGCACCCCTGTGTTCATTGGGGCATTCTTTACAATCGCCAAGATATGGAAGCAATCCAAGTGTTCATCAATAGATGAGTGAATAAAACAACTAGGGGCCATTTACACAGTTATATATGTTTAGACTTATACCCAAATACTTTGATTTTTTATAAATTAAAAAATTAAAATTATAAATTACATTTTTTAATTTCAAAAGTTAATTGCTTATTTCTGGCATATAAAAAAGTAATTAACTTTTACAAATTATTCATATTCACTGTAATTGTTATTCATGGTTGTCTAGGTAAGGCGTTCCTGCTGGCCCCAATTTCTTTCAATATTTTCTCTTTGTCTTTGGTTTTCAATAATTAGGAGTATTGGAGTGTGTGTTTTTCTATTTCCTGCTTTGTGTTCTCTGAACTTCCTGGAACTGGACTTTTGTACCTGTCATTAATTTTGGAAAGTTCTCAGCCACTATTACCTCAAAATATTTCTTCTGATTTATTCTTTTTTTCTTATATTCCAATTATACATATGTTACATCTTTTGATATTGTCTCACAATTCTTGGATACCTGTTCTCTCCCTTCTCCCACCCCATTTTTTTTCCTCTTTGCATTTTAGTTTGGGAAATTACTATTGATTTATTTTCATGTTCTTTTATTCTTTTCTCAGGTATGTTAAGTCTACTGATGAACCCCTTGAATGCTTTCTTTATTCCTATTACCCTAATTTTATTTCTAGGAATTTCTTTTATTTCTTAGAGTTTCCATGTTTCTTAGATTACTAATCTGTTTTTTAATATATTTTCTACATTTTCATTAGAGCCTTTAACATATTATGGTTATTTTAACTCTCTGTGATAATTCCACCGTCAGTGCCATATCGGAGTCCAAATCTGGTACTTGCTTTTTTCTCAGACTGTCTCCTTTTGTCTTTCGACATACTTATCAATTTTTTTGTTCAAAGCTAGACATGTTGAATCAGATAATAGGAATTGAGGTAAATAGGCTTTTAGGGTAGGATTAGGGCTTGGGTTTGTGTTAAACTTTGCTCTAGAAGTCAGAGGCATCAGATTTCTTTTGTGTCCTACTTTTGTCTTTCCTCTTGGTGCAGGTTGCCCCCTGGGTACTGTTCCTCAGAGAGAGTATGTGCCTTGAAGCTTTTCATGCTGTAATCAGCTATTATTTTATTGCTATGGTTGTTAATTGTATGGTAGAGAGAGCACTCTATATTCTTCCAGTTATCTTTCAATCTTTTGGTGAGCATGTTTCCCAAGGCTGTGACCTTCACAAATGGTGTAACTTTTCTACCCTGTCCTCTGGTCTCATCTTTGGCTGCAGTATGCGCAGTCTGCTTATTTAGAGACCTAACCACTGTTGATGATGGTCTCTACCTCCCTCTTAGGTGAAACAGGAAATCTGAAGATGGGTAGAGTGACAAGAATTTTCTTCTACCTGAAAGAAGGGTCCAGCAAAGTCTTTTCTTTTGGAAAGTAGGTATTGTTATGGAGAAGGCTAAGGGAGAAAGTTTTGGAAATGTTTTTCTGATTACTCTTCTCTCTTTGCCACAGCCAAGAGGGAATATTTCTCAAGTCTTTACTATGAGAACCTGTTTGGGTTGAAGGTTTTCCTTAAAATAATGGCCCCCAGAAGCTTCTCACTTTCACACCAGCCTCAAATTTAGCCTCCTGCAAAACTACCACTTAAGTGTTCCTATCAGTTGATGGCACAGACAGCTTCAGCTCCAGGTGACCAGATCTTGACTATGATTTTCTGGGTATGCCTTCAGGTTTGGGTGTGCCTATCTGCCCAAGACTTCAATTCTCCAATTGATCTGGTTCTCATTTGTTCAGCTTTTTCTTATGGGAAAAGCAGAATAAAAAGTTCCAAGCTTTTGTCATGTCAGAACTGAATCCCAAAATCCCTCACTTAACACTTGGATCCATTGAAATGACTTCTAACAGTTCTTGAACTATTGTGTCACTTCCTTAATACTCATAGTCCTTCATTTCAGTAGGCTTCTCTAATGAGAGATTGAACTCTGCTTTTCACATATAAGATTTTTTAAAAAAGATTTTATTGATCATTTTTGGAGAGAAGGGCAGGGAGGGAGGAAGAAAGGGAGAGAGACATCAATGTATGGTTGCCTTTCACCTGCCTCCAGCTATGGACCTGGCTGGAGACCTGGCTTGCAACCTGATTATGTGCCCTGGCTGGGGAATCAAACTAATGACCTTTGGGTTCACAGGCTGGCGCTTATCCATCGAGCCACCAGCCAGGGCATTATAAAATTTTTTGAAAGAGCAACAGTGCCTTGATTTTAAGCCACCAAACAGAAAACTGTTTGTCAAATGTTTGATGGCAAAAATTGAAGCATGGGGATACACCATTAAACTTATGTACTCAGAATTCTATATATCTTATAAATATAAAATGATCTTTTAGAATAGGTTATACCACACTCCAATGTAAAAAATCATAATTTGGTGTCTTTTATTTTTGGGACACAGACCAAAACCCTTAATATGATAAATAGGTTACTACATGATCTGGTTCTGCCTCCTACTATAACCTCATTTTATCCCACTGTTCCCCTCATTCAGCATCTTCATGCACACTTGTTTCCTAACTTTCCTCAAACATTCTTTTCTACTTCATTACCTTCATCTGAGCAGTTATCTATAATTATTATTCTCTCCCTGCATAACTTCATCTCATAATTAAACTTTCAGTTTGCCTGTTATTCAGAGAAGTCTGCTCTGGTCTTTAGATTAAACTAAGTCTCTCTAATAATATATCTTCACAGAACCTTGTATATTTGGGGGAAGTATTACAACTGTAATAAACTATTTAAATTATCATGTAATTCTTTAATGTCTGTATCTCCTATTGGATATGAACCCCAAGATGTCAGAGACTGCTTACTTGTTCACTGATAGATCCTTTGCACCAACTGAGTCCTGGAAAGCACTTTTTGTATGCATGAATTATGAGTAAATGAAAATTCAATCTTCAATTTCATTTTATGGTAAACCAAATCCTTGATTTGGGGTTAGAGACCACAGAAGCATAGAGAGACAGAGATAATATAACTAGAGGTTCTCAAGGAGAAAACTAAGATCAGAAATTTAGTTTGACACCAGTCTGCAAACCCAAAAGTAGCTGGTTCGATTCCCAGCCAGGGCACATAACCAGATTGCAAGCCAAGTCTTTAGCCAGGTCCATAGCTGGAGGCTGGTTGGTACAAGACAACCATCCATTGATGTTTGTCTGTTTCGCTGCCTCGCTCCCTTCTCCTCTCTCTGAAAATAATAAAATCTAAAAAAAATAAATGAAAGAAAAAGGAAATTTAGTATGTGTAATGATAGGGAATTTCACAAATATTTGTAAGAAAACTAGACTTTTTGCAGTTATGCAGATATGGGATGAAAACTCTTTGGATACCAAAGAAAAGGATGATCTCAAAATGCTCAAGAATTCAGGCATACTCAGTTTACAGGAGCAGTTATGATTGTTTTATTATTAACTAGCTAATCTTTTCTATTCAGGTTTCTCAATGATTGGAATGAAATGTGAGAAAATATTTCAAAACCACTGATGACAGAATGATTTTCTGGGTGAGTATTGTGGTCAACTTCAGTCTCTTGATGTCATCTTAGAACTTCAAGTTTGATGATGGCCATCAGTGACTGCTTCTAATGAATATCACAGTTTATTTAATTTGTGGGATAAGCTTATAGCTACATAACTGTGCTATTAATAACATGTAACACAAAGGATTTATTAGCCAAAGATTTAAATCCATCAAACTGACCAAGAAATTACATTGTAGTAGATATGTTCTCTTATATAATCATATTTAATTTTCAAAAGAACTCCATTGGGTAGACATAATTGTTTCTATTATTTGTTTTATGAATAATAAAGGATGAATAAATACTTTAGCCATGATACATAAACCTTAGTTTTCTAACACCTTTGAGTTTGCAAGTCTCATTTTGTGAATAGCTTTATAGTTATTATCTCTGTCTTTGGCATTTTTAGAATTATTTTCATTTCTTGGTACTGATTTTCACATTTAATCACTTTAAACATTGATAACATTAAACCCATGTATTAATTGAGCAGCCACACAGTTTAATACTACATTTTGGTGCCAAATTTCATAATTATTGTGTCAACCTTAACCCAAAGAAAGAATCCCTTACCCATAAAAAGTTCTAAAAAAAAAATGTGCACTTAAATAAGAAAAACATGGAAATGTGTAGAATATCAAGGTTCTTAAAGCAGCTGTTATGTGTAGAAAGTGAGAACACTTTATGGCAGTTTTTAGTATCTCTTCCAGCTGCAAATGTGCAAGATAATCTGAAAATTATACAGGGTAGTATTCATTTAAATGTGTAAACTTTATTGACAAGAAGACAGCTTCCAAAGAAATAGCAGAACCATTTTGTCAACTTTGTTTGGAGGGATTTCTTGGTAAATAAGGACAGAACAGAGCATGATAACTTAGATGACACTGTAAATTACATTTCAGGGCATCCAGCCAATTTTGTAACTCACACAGCATGAGTAAGAAAGCATAATAGTTGATTAGAACACAAGGCCATTTTGGCAAATGTGTTGTGTGCTGCTATTCCTATATATGATGTGCATGCATATTCTTATAAACACTTGTTACACAGACATACACACAAACTGCTTTTGTTTTAAGAAAAACAAAGTGAGACTGAGGTGACTCAGGGCAATCCATGGCTGGAACCTTCATTTTGTGGGACTGTTCAGTGTATGGCAGGACATGTACTATCTCTGGCTCCTGCCTACTAAATGGCAATTATTGTGGCAACCAAAAATACACTCACACATTTCCAAAATGCCTCTTCAGGAAATGTATTACTCCTGTTGAGAACAGCTGCTCTGAGAATTGGCATAGAGCTCAAATTAGGTCAATTGGAGTCCTTCCCCAGGACGTTTCAGACTGGTACTGTCCAATCTATGAGTGGCTGTGGAAACCGTCAGTGGGCATGTTTTTGGCTACGTGGAAATGGTTGGTCTGCAGTAAGAGATTAAAACTGATGCACAGGGAGGCAACAGATTAAGCTACACTGTACTGATGTCTCTCTGACTTCCCCTAAATTTGGTGACATTTCCCCTTTTCTCCCCAAAATTTGGTGACGTTCCTCCTTTTTGCTATAGCTAGTTCTGGCTGGAAGTCTGTTCCTTGCTACTAAAAGAATTCTAAAATGATACAGGTACTTATTGGAACATCATTATTTTACATCAGGTATAATCAGTAATCATCATTCCTTTGGCATGATGCAAGGACTGAATAAAGGAGATATTCAATGAAGCCAAAAAATGAGAATAACAGCAGAGAGTTATTTAAGGTTCTAATGGATTATGCTATGACAATAAACTTTCAGGAATACTTACTACCTGAAATTCAAACTTTGTATATGTATTTTTTAAATGAAAATAAATTAGATTGGGTAAAGAAAGTGTGCACTGATTTTTAAATATTAAGGAAGAAAAGGTGTCCAAGGATAACTAACTAAAACATGATATCTGTTTCATGGAAATTCCTTTCTAGGGCACTTCTCCTCACAGAATCTTTACTAGGTGTTATTACATGCTCTCTGGCAAGGCAAATGTTTTCATTGGAAATGGCTACTTTACTAATATAGTAGATATTTTCAAGAGAGCAGTTATCTATCAAAAGTTTGTCTTTGGTCCAACTTGGGTATGGATGTTCTTTGGAAAGTCTGCAGAAAAGATTTATGTTACAATGTATGTTTAGTTATATAGAGATCAGCTGTAAAATATGTGCTAGGATACCTAATGAACCAGCAATTTAAAGCAATGCAATGTTAAACTTTGGTAAATAGCACTAATGTGCCTAGTATTATTTATTTACTAGAATACAAAGCACATGCTCTTCAGCTGATATTCAATTATAGCTAGAGAAGAAAGATGTGGATATTGCATTTTAAGGGGAGAATCACTTAAGGGAAGTTTTAATGCATAAATTCATGTAGCCTCAGTTTATGTTTTTAAAATATCTGGAATTCAGACACACGCAAATACTGATTTGTGGAGACTACAGAGTAAAAAAAATAAAGGCTAACATATGTTTACTTTTCAGCTAATTTTCATTCCTTGTTCCTCTTAATGAAATTGTTCTTTATTTATGAGAACCACCAAATCCTAGCTCTTTCTTCTTCTTCTGACCCATGGTGATTCTCTTGATTTCATTTGCTGGTCCATTTACCTGGACCCCTACATCAAAGTTTTTAAATGGGCACACCTGGGAGCAAAAGAAAAGTTACATAAATAATAGCTATCAGCATGGGGATCCAAAATCCAGTGCTTCTTCTGCCAAAGTCTTTGTAAGAGTTGTAATCACTGCCATTTCCTTCCTTAATACCACAGTGTGCTACAAGCTCTTCAAATATAAGAGCCTAATGTTCATTTTTATCTTTTTTAGAGAGCAGAAACACCTAACATGTAGTAGAAGACTATATATTAGTATAATGCATATTACACTAATATAACATGAAATATATTTGAGTGCAAAAAATATTACTTATGTTCTGTAAATGCATACTTCATTAAAAATTTTTGATGCAAATTAATAATCTTCTGATTACTCACATACACATTTATTACCTAGAAATTATGAATACTATGAAATAAAAGCATTCAATTATAGGAAAAATGTATTTAATAATTGATGATGAGAAATGAAAAGAATAATAATAATCCTAGGAAAAATTTACATGCAAGCTTTTACAAATATCAAACAGAAAGGATAACACAAATGCCATAGAATCTATAGTTACAAACAATAAAAGGTCGCATCTTATAAAATTCTCTAATTGTAAAGCAAAGCAAAAACATTCCATTTGAAATGCTTTGCTTTGGAAGGTACTATCTTCTTTATCATTCCCCAGCTCGTTTACCCCTTTATTTGACCCAGGGAAACCAACTAATTGTATATTGTACAGAAGTTCAGGTCTTGCGATAAATTTGGATTTCTTAAATGTAAAATGTAAGTTATAGTCTATAATTAATTTTTGCCATAACCCTAGGATATGCTTACTGATTTTAGAGTGAGGGAAAGATAGAGAGAGCAAAAGAGGGATGGAGAGAAATATTGATGTGACAGAAACATTGATTCGTTGTTTCTCATATATACCTTGATTGGGGACTGACCTTGCAACCTAGGCATGTGCCCTGACTGGGAATTGAAACTGCCACCTTTTGATTAACAGGACAACACTCCAATTGAGTCATACAAGTCAGGGTGAATTATGGTCTAATTCTTAGACAAAGAAAGTTAAGTACTATTATGTCCTATTATATATTTCTTAATTAGCTTTTGTTATTTTATTGCTATTATTAATGGCAATATACAATTATTTATAATATTATAACTATTTGTTATTAATAGTAGGCAATGATATGGATCAATAAAACCTCTATTATTTGCATGTTTATATTATATAAAATGTAATAAGTTAGAGATCCAAGATGGCTGCAGAGGAGCTAGAAGTTCTATCCACTTGCTCCTAGCTCTGGACCCATCTTACAGCTAAACCACAGAGAAACTATCTGGAAAGTCCAGTGAGAGAGTATGGGGGTGAGTGCTTATGTGGATGAGATGTGGGGAATGTGCATGAGTGGGAAAGAGCCTGCCCAGCTGAAGGGCACTCAGGAGTGGGTGACCCAGGCTTTCCTAGCAGAGCAACTATGGCTACCTCACCTGGCACTTCTGGTCATGCAGGTATCAGATGGCTGTAGATCACCTCAGGAGCTATGAGCCCCTGGGTGGAGAGCACCTGAAAGCAGGTCCACCTGAGGCTAAGAATCAGTGGAGGGAGTGGCAAGAGCCCCTCGCTACTGCCCCATATTATAGAATTGCTGTGGGACTCTCCCCAGGTCTACCTGGGAGAGGTCCAGAGAGAAACTTGATCTAAACTGTTTGAGGCTCTGACAGATGGTGGGCATCCCTGACTGAGAGACTTAATGACTTTTTGGGAAGGGGAGCACATGGTGAACAGACCCCAGCCAGGGCTTGGTGCTGCAGCATGAGGGCTACACAGAAAGTCCTTTTAAAGAAGAGGTGAGGCAAGACTGGAGAGTTGGCATGGACCTGGTACTTGCATGTGAAGTCATGTGCGAGCAAGGGCAGGGGCATGTGCACGTGTACTGCAGCTCTGTAAACAAATAACTCCAGGATAGTCATGCTGAAGGGACTGAGGAATCCAACCCAGCATGGCTAGCGAGCAGGGAACTGACTGTACAGAGTGGAGTGTTTGAGCCCCAGTCTCCAGTGAGAGAGCAGTAAGCTAGGGACTGTACAGCCAGGAGTCAGTCAGGGCCCCTCACAGAGAGGTGAGCCCAAACCCCACCTGCAGTAAGACTCTGCTGATCAGTGAGGCCTGGGTCAGTAGGCTCCTGCTGGGCACATTTTGCAGGGGAAAGAGAAAAAGGTTTGAAAGGGCCCTTTACCAGACACTATGAACTACACTTTCCTTGGGCCCTGATCTGCTGAAGAGAGCAGAGATTGGAAATAAGCACAAGGACTGACCCCCCCCCCCCTTCCTGCCTTGGTGCATAGACAGAGGTGCTGTCTATGCCAAGCAGGAAAATGTTTCCTTTTTTACACAGATTGGCGCCTCACAGGAAATGAACAGCTAATTCATCAGAAACTATACATTATTGGAAAGAATAGAACAGATGAAGATGTGAGGTGAGGCAGCAGGAGAACATTCCTACCATTTTCCTGGATGACTGAACAGTGCTTCCCAGAGGTAAAACAGGGTACCCACCTTGCCAATCACAAATCCAGGAAGCACAGAATATCCTAATCAAGACGAACCCAAAGAGGCCTATTCCAAAACACCTTATAATTAAAATAGCAAAATTGAAAGATAAAGAGAGAATCTTAAAGGCAGGAAGGGAGAAATTGCTAGTCACATACAAAGGCACACCAATAATGCTATCAGCAGATTTCTCAACAGAAACACTACCAGCAGAAGGGAATGGCAAGAAACAGTTCAAGTAATGAAAAATGAAGGCTTACAACCAAGACTACTCTACTCAGGAAGGATCTCATTTACAGTGGAAGGTGAAATAAATGGTTTCCCAGACTAAAAAAAAAAAAAAAAAGACTAAAAGAATGCATTGCCACCAAACCAGCAATGTAAGAGATGCTAAAGGGACTACTGCTTTAAGAAGACGAAGAAAGAGAAAGGGGAACACAGGTACAAAGGTGGAAAATGGTAATGAATAAGTATCTATCAATAATACCTTTAAATATAAGTGGATTAAATGCTCCAATCAAAGGTATAGGGTTGTTGAATGGATAAGAAAATATGAATCCACATACATGCTGTCTACAAAAGACCTACCTCAGAATATAAGATCTACACAGGCTAAAGATGAAGGGTTGGAAAAAATATTCCAAACAAACAGACATGAGAAAAGCTGGGGTAGCAATATTTCTATCAGACAAAGTAGATTTCAAAACAAAGGCCATAAAAAGAGAAAAAGAGGGACATAACATAATACTGAAGAGAGTACTTCATCACGAAAATACAACTCTTGTGAACATATATGCACCAAACATAGTACTCAAATATATAAGGAAAATCTTGGAGAACTTTGAGAAAGATAGCTATAGCAATACACCCATCATAGGGGATTTTAACAAATAATTATCAACAATGGATAGATCTTCCACACAAAGAATCAACACAGATGTTGTGGCATTGAACAACACTCTGGAGCAAATAAACTTAATTGCTATATACAAAATGTTTCACCCCAAACAAGAAATATATATATTCTTATCAAATGCACATGGAACATTCTCAAAGATAGACCACATGGTAGGACACAAAACAAACCTCAACAAATTTAAGAAAATTGTAATTATATCAAGTATCTTCTTGATTATAACAGCTTGAAACCAGAAACCAACCTTAAGGAAAAATCTCAAAAACATTAAAATGCATGGAGACTGAATAAAACACTATTAAATAATGAATGGGTTAACAATGAGGTCAAGGAAGAAATCAAAAAGTTCCTGCAAACAAATGAAAATGAACACACAACTCAAAACCAGTGGGACACAGTGAAGGCAGTCCTGAGAGGAAAATTCATAGTAATACAGGCTTACCTAAGGAAGATAGAAAAATCTCAGATAAACAACTTAACCAACTCTACATCTATAAGAACTAGAGGAACAAACAAAGCTTAGAGCAAGTAGGAGGAAGGAAATAACATCAGAGCAGGATTAAATGACATAGAGATTTTTAAAAAACAATAGAATTAATAAATGCAGGAGCTGGTTCTTTGAAAAGATAAACAGAATTGATAAGCCTTTAACCAGACTCATCAAGAAAAAAAGAGAAAGTACTCAAAACCAGAAATGACAAAGAGATCACAACTGAAACCACAGAAATACAAAGGATTGTAAGAAATTACTGTATACAACTATATGCCAAGAAATTGGACAACCTGGGTGAAATGGACAAATTTCTGGAAACATACAAACTTTCAAAACTAAATCAGGAAGAAGCAGAAAGCCTGAATAGACTGATAACAACTAGGGATATTGGATATTGAAGCAGTAATCAAACAACTTCCACCACACAAAAGCCCTGGACCAGACAACTTCACAGATGAATTTTACCAAACATTTAGGGAAGAACTTATTCCTTTCCTCTTCAAACTATTCCAAAAAATCCAAGAAGAGGGAAGACTCATAAACTCTTTTTATGAGGCCAGTATCATCTTAATCCCCAATCCAGGTAAAGACACAACAAATAATGAAAACTATAGGCCAATATCACTGATGAACATAGATGCTAAAATTTAACAAAATATTGGCAATCTGAATCTGGCAATACACTACAAGATCATTCACCATGATCAAGTGGGATTTATTCCAAGGATGCAAGGATGGTATATTTGCAAATCAATAAACGTAATACATGACATAAACAAAGTAAAAGACCAAAATCAAATAATCATATCAATAGATACTGAAAAAGCATTTTAATAAAGCATAGCATCCACTTATGATAAAAATGCTCAGTGAAGTGAGAATAAAGGGGGCATACCTCAGTATAATAAAGGCCATATACAAGAAACCTGCAGCTCACATCATACTCAACAGGTGAAAACTAAAAGCTTTCTCCTTCTGTTCAGGAATAAGACAAAGGTATCTGCTTTCACCACTTTTATTCAACATAGCCCTGGAAGTTCTAGCTACAATAATCAGAAAAGAAAAAAAATAAAAGGCATCCATATTGGAAATGAGGAAGTAAACTGTCAGTATTTGCAGATGACATGATGGTATGGAAAACTTGATAGTTTCCACCAAAAAACTACCCAACTTAATAAGTGAATTTGGCAAATTAACAGGATATGAAGTCAATATTCAGAAATTGAAGGCATTTTTCTACCAAAAATGAAATGTAAGAAACAGAAACTAAGAAAAAAATCCCATTTACTATAGTAACAAAAAAAAATAAAGTACCTAGGAATAAACTTAACCAAGGAGGTAAAAGATCTGTACTGGGAAGACTATAGAACACTGAGGAAAGAAAGAAAAAAAGATACAAATAAATGGAAGCATTTATCGTGTTCATGGAGTAGAAGAATTAACATCATTAAAATGTCCATGTGACTCAAAAGAATCTACAAATTCAACACAATTCCTGTCAAGATTCCAATGACATATTTCACAGAGCTAGGAAGAATATTTCAAAAATTTATATGGAACCACAAAGGCCCTGAATAGTAATAATGATCTTGAGAAAGAAGAAAAAGTTGGAGGAGTCAAAGTACTTCATATCAAATTATACTATAAGGTCACTGTAATCAAAACAATCTGGTATTGGCACAAAAACAAACATACAGATCAATGGAACAGAATAGAGAATCCAGAAATAAACCCATGTCTCTATGGTCAATTAATATATGACAAAGGAGGAAGGAGCATCAAATGGAGTAAATATAGCCTTTTCAATAAATGGTATTGGGATATCTGGATAGGGACATGCAAAAAGTTAAAACTATACTGCCAACTTACACCATACACCAGCATAAACTCAAGATGGATGAAAGACTTAAATATAAGTCATGACACCATAAAAGCCCTAGAGGAAAACATAGGCAATAAAATTTCAAATATCCCATGCAGCAATATTTTTGCTGATGTATCTCCTAGGGCAAGGGATATAAAAGAGAAATTAACAAATGGGAATACACCAAAGTAAAAAGCTTCTGCATGGCTAAAGAAAATATCAAAATGATACCACCTCACACCTGTCAGAATGGCAATCAACAAATCAAGAAACAACAAGTGCTGGCGAGGATGCGGGGCAAAGGGAACCCTCGTACACTGTTGGTGGGAATGTAGGCTGGTGCAGCTACTGTGGAAAACAGTATGGGGTTTCCTTAAAAAACTAAAAATGGAAGTGCCTTTTGATCCAGCAATTCCACTACTTGGACTATACCCAAAAAACTCTGAAACACCAATTCATAAGAACCTATATACACCTATGTTCATAGCAGCACTATTTACAATAGCCAAGTGCTGGAAACAGCCTAAGTGCCCATCAGTGGATGATTGGATCAAAAACTTTGGTACATTTACGCAATGGAACTCTATATAGCAGAAAGAAAGAAGGAACTTGTACCCTTTGCAACAACATGGATGGAACTGGAGAGTATTATGCTTAGTGAAATAAGCCAGTCAGTGAAGGACAAATATCATATGATCTGACCCATTACGGGACAATAATGAACAAAACTAACAACAAGCAAAACAGAACCAAATATATGAATACAGTGAATAGGCCTTCAGTGATCAGGGGGAAAGGGATTGGGGGGAGGGGGGAGGCAGAGGCAAGTAAGGGGAGCAGCTTAGACAAGAATCTAGTATAAAGGAACCATGGACATGGACAACAGGTGGGATTGACTTTGGAGGGAA